>JAVGWX010000015.1:27052682-27145182 GCA_036924085.1 Ariolimax columbianus
CTGCGTATTCTGGAATAAACGCTACAGAGACTCACAGAAAGTGTCCGTGAAAAGCTTCAATACTGACGTCACATCCTGTGAGATGCTTGCACGAGACCGTACCACCTGGCGAGCTAGTATTATCGAAGATGTTGAGATCGCGGAGAAGTAGGGATCGATAAGTTTCAGCGGAAACGTGCTGCCCGAATGAAACCCAAAACAAACGCACGAAAATTGCACAGCCGGCTCCCCACTTGAGTGTCCTAAATGTAGCTTGGTATGCCTGTTTCAGGATTGGTCCTTACAACCATACGAGAAAACACTTCGCAGCAGTCTGATGGTGTTGCCACCTTCACTTCCATTATTGCTATTATTATTATTATAGTTCTTATTATTAACCATCACCATTATGTAGCATGTTCTTTGCAGAACGTGGCTCTCATGACAGATGATCTGTAAGGCACTCGATCTCTGCCTCCTTCCACTTTCCAGCCCCATAGCCTCTGTAATATCCGTTGTCCATCTTGACCTCGGCCTGCCTCCTTCCACTTTCCAGCCCCATAGCCTCTGTAATATCCGTTGTCCATCTTGACCTCGGCCTGCCTCCTTCCACTTTCCAGCCCCATAGCCTCTGTAATATCCGTTGTCCATCTTGACCTCGGCCTGCCTCCTTCCACTTTCCAGCCCCATAGCCTCTGTAATATCAGTTGTCCATCTTGACCTCGGCCTGCCTCTGTTTCTTTTGCCAAGTACCATTCTCTCCAGTATCGTTGTGTCTAGACCATTGTTTGATGTGATCCAAGTATGTTAATGGAGAGGATGACTAACGTCTGGTCAGGCAAAATATAGTGATTAGATATGTTAATCAGGGTCAGGCAAAACATACTGATCAGACATGTTAATCAGGGTCTGGCAAAATATGCTGGACAAGACCCTCACCTTGGCCTCCTAGTAGCCGTCCCTGGAAACATGCTGTTTTTATGGCAGCCTGGCTAACATGGTGAGAGATCGACGTGATCCTCATAGACCGCCGGTTCCACCTTCATCAGCATGGTCAGTATGTGAGGAAAGCTACTGCAACCCGCCACTTAACGTCCTTTTCAATGCGCACACAAAAGTAAACCAACTCATTGGGGGCATTCGCAAACAACAAAGCATGTTAATTTCCTAGACGTAATATTGTTTAGACGTATGTGTTGTTCTATATCCAGTTCCTGCAGGAAACGTAATGTTGTTCAGACGTATGAGTTGTTCTATATCCAGCTCCTGCAGGAAGACGTAATGTTGTTCAGACGTATGAGTTGTTCTATATCCAGTTCCTGCAGGAAGACGTAATGTTGTTCAGACGTATGAGTTATTCTATATCCAGTTCCTGCAGGAAGACGCAATGTTGTTCAGACGTATGTGTTGTTCTATATCCAGTTCCTGCAGGAAGACGTAATGTTGTTCAGACGTATGAGTTGTTCTATATCCAGCTCCTGTAGGAAGATGTAATGTTGTTCTATATCCAGTTCCTGCAGGAAGACGTAATGTTGTTCAGACGTATGTGTTGTTCTATATCCAGTTCCTGAAGAAAGATGTACTGTTGTTCTATATCCACTTCCTGCAGGAACACGTAATGTTGTTCTAGATCCAGTTCCTGCAGCAAGACGTAAAGTTCTATATCCACTTCCTGCAGGAAGACGTAATGTTGTTCTATATCCAGTTCCTGCTTGAAGACGTATGTATTCTTCTATATCCAGTTCCTGCAGGAAGATGTAATGTTGTTCAGACGTATGTGTTGTTCTATATCCAGTTCCTGCAGAAAGATGTAATGTTATTCTATATCCAGTTCCTGCAGAAACACGTAATGTTGGTGTATATCCAGTTCCTGCAGGAAGTCGTAATGTTGTTCTATATCCAGTTCCTGCAGGAAGACGTAATGTTGGTGTATATCCAGTTCCTGCAGGAAGGCGTAACGTTGTTCAGATGTATGTGTTGTTCTATATCAAGTTCCTGCAGGATCTATGCGTTTTTCTATTTCGTGATCTATATTATTTTGATCACCTTCGGAAGAATTTTAGCTGGAAGATTTCAATCTTCTTTCGTAAAGTTTGTGTTGTTGACAATGTCCCGTATCCGTTTGTTGCCACCGGGAAGATGCAAGTCCTGAGGATCGTTATTATTGCTATCTAGTTAGTATGTGTCATACATTAACCTCTGTAGTGTCATGCCCATTTATCTCTTTATTTCTTACTGGCAATCTCCATTGTTGCTTATAGTTGAGCCGAGATATTCAAAACTCGTGACGTTTTGAACTGTTTATCTTGGACAACCTTTCCAGTATTCTTATTCTGTCTTGCACTTGATTAAGGTTATGAGAAAGAAGAGCCATGTTATTGGTAAAAATTAAATCACCAACTTGTTTAGTCATAGTCCATTGAATTCCATTTTTTGTTGGTTGATGTTGTCTTCATAATCCAGTCAGAATTTGATCTTCAAGCTGAGAACAGGCCATGTTCTCTCAACAAATATCTGAATAGATTAGATCCACTGTAACAGAGTTACATCCACTGTAACAGAGTTACAGGGGTCCAACGAGCCAAAACCAGGGAAGCCATGAAAATACCGTTCGTGGTACCCAAACATAACTTGAGAACCCAACCCGAGAGTTTCAGTTCATTGAACGAGGTATTGTCCTCAACTCTCAAACAATGCAATTTGGGGCTGTCCGTCCAGCCACAATAGGTGGCGTTCCCACAGACTGAACTGGAAATTCCAGTGACCAAGAGGTCATGCAGTAGTGTGCAAAACAAGGCAGCCTTTCTTTGGAACACGCGAGTTCAAATAAAGTTTGTGGGAAATGCACTAAAGAAAGTAGAATTCATTGACTAAAGCGGGGGAGCTTAGCATATAAGCTGGGGGAGACAGAATGGAGGACAGATCAGAAGCGGCAGACACGGGTGTCCTACCGTGCTGTGTAGTGAGTAGCACATTAATCAAGAACAAGTAGATAGTTAAAAGCTACATAACTAAGCCAGTGAGTGACCAGAATAGAGTCACATAATTAGAAGCCACCGAAGCAGACCAACACTGACAGACGAGTGACCACACACATGTAAGAATCTGTCTGCGTGTGATGTTTTGTTCAAGTCGTCGTCGCTATCACCTTGCTCTCGTGACTCAACTTCATTTTCGTCAGACGGAGACGTGTTGCTTCAACACGAAGCTGTCGTCATAGACGACCGTCGTGACTGATGTGTTTCCCCGTCCTGACAACCACAGTAACACAACCACTGTCGTCTGTCGTAGACACGAGCACAGCTGCAGTCGAACCACAAACGCAGTCGTCGACTGCCTGATGTTGAGACGAGACAAGAGGTCCAGTAGACAGCTGCCTTACATTGATACGAGACAAGTCTCGGTAGACATCCATTTTGTGTAAGCTGAGAGGTGGCCATCGGACGAGCGAGGACAGATGACTGAGAAATTGTAGACATCCTGTATATCAACGCACCGAGATAGACGTGTGAGTAGAACAATTGCTAGATTCCAACCACGTGATGAGAATCCTGGGTAAAGTTTAGTACTAGAGTAAGACCTGTGCTACTTGCACGAACCTTTAGAAGAAATTAATAATTGATGAACAATATAATGTGATCAATGAGCGTAGTGATTTGATTTGATGCGTATGTTGTTTTACGTGTGAAAAATACATGCTTTATTTTACTTGTGTTAAAAGAATTGTTAGTATTTGAATATAGAGTGAGTTAAGGAGTGATATCGGTAAGGAAGATAGAATAGAGAATACGTTAACCCTGTTACACCACTACGTGAACGAAACTGCAGATTATGCCATGACCACGAGGAGTCAGTCGAGCACCTCCTGACTGTGTGCCCAAGGCTGGCTGATCTGCGGAACCTGCTGCTCCCACCACACCCCACCATACTCAACACGCTCTCTACATCACTACAACAATTGAGGAGGACGTGTGCTTTTGTTCAGGAGGCAATGGGCTGTCTTGAGCTGCATGCTCACGGCTAAAGGGATTATATCATCATCATCATCATCATAATCCAGTCAGTAACCATCATCCATATATGATGATATGGTGAGAAAATCATGCCAGACTTTTGTATCAGTTTTTCCCCTCACTTCCATTTGTTTTTCTACTAGTATTCGCATACACAATTTTGCTTTTCTTAGTCTGATATTCTGCTAACATTCTTGTGAGGGGAATTCAGTAGATGTTCTGTTGGAACTCACATTTGCGGAAATCAGTAGATATTCTGTTGGAACTCACATTTGAGGAAATCAGTAGATGTTCCGTTGGAACTCATATTTGAGGAAATCAGTAGATGTTCTGTTGGAACTCATATTTGAGGAAATCAGTAGATGTTCTGTTGGAACTCATATTTGAGGAAATCAGTAGATGTTCTGTTGGAACTCATATTTGAGGGAATCAGTAGATGTTCTGTTGAAACTCACATTTGAGGAAATCAGTAGATGTTCTGTTGGAATTCATATTTGAGGAAATCAGTCGATGTTCTGTTGGAACTCATATTTGAGGGAATCAGTAGATGTTCTGTTGGAACTCACATTTGAGGAAATCAGTCGATGTTCTGTTGGAACTCATATTTGAGGAAATCAGTCGATGTTCTGTTGGAACTCATATTTGAGGGAATCAGTAGATGTTCTGTTGAAACTCACATTTGAGGAAATCAGTAGATGTTCTGTTGGAATTCATATTTGAGGAAATCAGTCGATGTTCTGTTGGAACTCATATTTGAGGGAATCAGTAGATGTTCTGTTGGAACTCACATTTGAGGAAATCAGTCGATGTTCTGTTGGAACTCATATTTGAGGAAATCAGTCGATGTTCTGTTGGAACTCATATTTGAGGGAATCAGTAGATTTTTGTTGGAACTCATATTTGAGAAAATCAGTAGATGTTCTGTTGGAACTCATATTTGAGGAAATCAGTCGATGTTCTGTTGGAACTCATATTTGAGGGAATCAGTAGATTTTTGTTGGAACTCATATTTGAGAAAATCAGTAGATGTTCTGTTGGAACTCATATTTGAGGGAATCAGTAGATGTTCTGTTGGAACTCATATTTGAGGGAATCAGTAGATGTTCTGTTGGAACTCATATTTGAGGGAATCAGTAGATGTTCTGTTGGAACTCATATTTGAGGGAATCAGTAGATGTTCGGTTGGAACTCATATTTGAGGGAATCAGTAGATGTTCTGTTGGAACTCATATTTGAGGGAATCAGTAGATGTTCGGTTTAAAATAATATTATAGGGACGATGAGGCTAATGTCTGTTCAGGCAAAACACATTAATCAGAGAATGTTAACCAGGGTCAGGAGAAACACACTAATCAGAGAATGTTAACCAGGGTCAGGAGAAACACACTAATCAGAGAATGTTAACCAGGGTCAGGAGAAATACACTGACCAAAACCCTCACCTGACCTCCTCGTTGGTCGTCCTGGAAACGGGCTGTTGTTGAGGACAACAGTCTGGCTACCAAGGTGAGGTTCGATGTGATCCCTATAGTAGTGAGTGACACGCAGATGATGCCAAGCATTGCACAACCGCCTGGAGGACCCCGGTCCACCCAATCAACACGCTCGGAATGTCAGGAAAGCTACTACATTCAGCCACAAGTTCCGTCCTAATTCAGATCGTACAAAAGGGTAACCAACCCATAGTGGACATTAGCAGCTAACCAACCAACCAACCAAACTATTATTATGGGAAATCTTTACATGAGGTAACGAGAAGATGCTCTGTTTAAACTAGAATTATAGGAAATCAATAGACGCTCTTTATTTTGTCGTAACTTCACTGCACACCCTGATCGACTCGTTATTCTGCTCTTCTTTCTGGTTTCCTTCCCCCTTTCAAGATGTCATCGTCCCATACATGTGCCTTCAGTTGTTCCTTGAATTGTTACTACATTTAATGTTTCTCCACCAAGTGTTACATCTTACAATTTCCGGTTTTTCTATGTTCTTCTTTCTTTCTATTTTCATTTCTAGTTTGTCCAAATGGATTTCTACACTTCTAGATTATGTTCTTGTAAAATGGGTTTCTACATTTGTAGATTATGTTCCTGTAAAATAGATTTCTAGACTTCCAGATTATGTTCCTGTAAAATGGATTTCTACATTTGTAGATTATGTTCCTGTAAAATAGATTTCTACACTTGTAGATTATGTTCATGTAAAATGGATTTCTACACTTGTAGATTATGTTCCTGTAAAATAGATTTCTACACTTACAGATTATGTTCCTGTAAAATGGATTTCTACATTTGTAGATTATGTTCATGTAAAATGGATTTCTAAACTTGTAGATTATGTTCCTATACAATGGGTTTCTACACTTGTAGATTATTTTCCTGTAAAATGTAACTTTCTTTTGTAAATCCACAAAAACGTGCATCATTTATGTTTTCGTTAGTAAATGACGTAATGCCTGATGAGTCTGACTTTTATATGTTTATTTATGTCGCTGTTTATTATGAAAATATCCTGCTTATTTGTTTATGTAATACATTTGTACGTGAACGACGCAGATTGTCGTAAGATAACGCTGATATTTGACTCCAGGAAAACACATAAACCGTCACTGATGCGTATCGTATATCACCGATGTGTTGAGGCGGCCTTCAGGGAGACAAAGGAGGCCACAGCAAGATCTGGGAATAAACATTTGGATCACGGTACTCGTCAAAACCTCAAGTATATTTGAAGCGTTTTGGGGGAATTGTGATTGGGGGGGGGGGGGGGCCTAGGAAAAGGGGGGGGGGGGGAGACTGCACTTTGTTGTCTCGTCAGTATGTTTTTCCAGAGAGTGATCTCCAGGCAAAACATTGGCCTCGGGTGGTGCAGGTTGTGGGTTTAAATCTCGGTAGAAACCGTGATTTTTTTCACGTGGACTTTTGGTATTTCCGTGGATATGTGGGTAGTAGAAATCAGACGCCCGTACATTGTTGCGCACGTTAAATAAATCCATCGCGAGTTGGACGTCGAAAAGAGTAGGCTTAATTGTGTTAAAAGTCAATTACGGGATCCTTGCCGGTGTGACGGAGTTCGTGTATTCTGTTGAGATTCTAAAAAAATTAAGACCTGAGTTACACCGCGTGCAATGATGTTGATTCTTCGAATAAACTAAACTAAACTGGGGGGGGGGGGGGGGGGGGGGGCTCAGTGGTATCGAGATAAGGTATCCACCTTGGATGACAGAGATCACGGGATCAAATAACAGTGGCGACCGTGATTTTTTTCACTTGGTAAAAATTCTCCAGATCTCTGGGTAGTGAGATCAGACTCCCGTGTTCAGTGTCGACCACGTTAAAATTCCCTTTACAGCTACTATTCCAAAAGAGTAGGCTTAACGGCCGCTCCCGGACAAAATTCAAAACGTTTAGTTAAAATTCTACCCAAAGTATTTGCACTTTTCCCCAAGCTTAGTAAACAGCAGAAAGTTCTAAAATGCGTATTACGTACAGTCGAAGCCTTTGGCTACCTAAGACGGACGTTAACTTGCCTATTTCTATACCAGGATTCCAAGTATTCCAAGAATAACTATATTGTCGTCCAGACAATGACACTGAAAATGAATGTCATCAAGTGTAATTATTTTCCTCTTTGCTCTACGATGCAGAAACATGGACGAACATATATCGGATCAAGTTCAAGCACATCAAATTCCAGCAGACCAAAGTTTTCACGTACATTGGAAAGGTTATGACGGAAAGTAGAAGACTTGATAAACAATTTTCCACTAAATGACAGGAGCACTACATCGTTATTTATTAACTGACGCCATTAAGATGCTCAGTTGAACACCTGGGCCACTCAACACAAATGTCAATGATATTGCTATTTGACAGGTCCGTGAGTTCCAGTATTTGGGCAGTATCATTTCGGCAGACAGCTGAATCGACAAGGAAATTGAGACTAGGTATCGCAAGCATCTGCTGTGACTTATCAGCTGTCACTACTGCTTAGGGACCCGAGCATTAGCTTGGCAACAAAGCAACAACTGATACATAGTATATTTATGCCGACTCTGTGCTACCAGTGCCAAATATGGCCTCTAATAAGGGCGCGTGAGGGCAAAATGTAGACGTATGAAATGAAGTGTTTGAGGAAGGTCATCGGTGTTACCAGGAGAGACAGAATGCGGAACGACGACATTCGAAGTATGGTCGCCACTGCGTCTTGTGCCGAATACATTTCCAGGCAGAAAATAAGTTGGTTTGGTCATTTCATGCGAATGCACCCTCATAAACTTCCACTGATGGCTTACAGCTCTGGTGGATGCGGCTACAGGGCAAGGATGCGTAGTTAGGGCACAGGACAGGAACATTGGAAAATCCATCCATTTCACCAGGCGATACAGAGGGAGCAATGAGGACATTACTTGTGTTGAACAAATAGCAGGACAGAAAATAATGTCAAGTCATGTCATGAGAATAAATAAGATGGTTTAGTCATGTCATGATAATAAATAAGATGGTTTAGTCATGTCATGAGAATAAATAAGATGGTTTAGTCAAGTCATGAGAATAAATAAGATGGTTTAGTCATGTCATGAGAATAAATAAGATGGTTTAGTCATGTCATGAGAATAAATAAGATGGTTTAGTCATGTCATGAGAATAAATAAGATGGTTTAGTCATGTCATGAGAATAAATAAGATGGTTTAGTCATGTCAAGAGAATAAATAAGATGGTTTAGTCATGTCAAGAGAATAAATAAGATGGTTTAGTCATGTCATGAGAATAAATAAGATGGTTTAGTCATGTCAAGAGAATAAATAAGATGGTTTAGTCATGTCATGAGAATAAATAAGATGGTTTAGTCATCTCATGAGAATAAATAAGATGGCTTAGTCATCTCATGAGAATAAATAAGATGGTTTAGTCATGTCATGAGAATAAATAAGATGGTTTAGTCGTATCATGAGAATAAATAAGATGGCTTAGTCATCTCATGACAATAAATAAGATGGTTTAGTCATTTCATGGGAATAAATAAGATGGTTTAGTCATGTCATGAGAATAAATAAGATGGTTTAGTCATGTCATGAGAATAAATAAGATGGTTTAGTCATGTCATGAGAATAAATAAGATGGTTTAGTCATGTCATGAGAATAAATAAGATGGTTTAGTCATGTCAAGAGAATAAATAAGATGGTTTAGTCATGTCATGAGAATAAATAAGATGGTTTAGTCATGTCAAGAGAATAAATAAGATGGTTTAGTCATGTCATGAGAATAAATAAGATGGTTTAGTCATCTCATGAGAATAAATAAGATGGCTTAGTCATCTCATGAGAATAAATAAGATGGTTTAGTCATGTCATGAGAATAAATAAGATGGTTTAGTCGTATCATGAGAATAAATAAGATGGCTTAGTCATCTCATGACAATAAATAAGATGGTTTAGTCATTTCATGGGAATAAATAAGATGGTTTAGTCATGTCATGAGAATAAATAAGATGGTTTAGTCATGTCAAGAGAATAAATAAGATGGTTCAGTCAATAAAATGGTTTAATCATCTCATGAGAATAAATAAGATGGTTTAGTCATTTCATGAGAATAAATAAGATGGTTTAGTCATCTCATGAGAATAAATAAGATGGTTTAGTTATCTCATGAGAATAAATAAGATGGTTTAGTCATCTCATGAGAATAAACAAGATGGTTTAGTCATCTCATGAGAATATAACCTGACTAACTACCACTACGCGTATACAACACAAGATCTGACTACAAAGCATGACCATCTGTCCATGCATAGATAGCACAATATAAATTCTACATAACAGATTCCTTGACCAACCGACACAACACATTTGTGTCACAACAGACAGCATAAACTCCCCCACGCCGCCTAACCGCACAGGTTGGTTGAACATTCAAGTACCACAGGTAAAAATCCTAATGGCAAGCTCTCGTGAAGCTGATTCGCAAACAAGAACTAAATCTAAATAACATATCAGAACATGTATCTCTATTCCATTAACTACAGATTTCTGCGTAGAATGCATTTCCTTCTCTTAGTGTCTGTTTGTTCTTCTTGCTATGATGTTGACTCTAACGAAATCATCGCAGACACAAACGTTTCTGGAAGCCTGTTGGTAGCTCCAGCGAGTCGGAATTACTTGTGGGTGTCGGTTAGGCCGATGGGCTTGAAGTTGTCTTATTTAGCAAACAGCGGGAACCTCTGCAGTAAAATTATCAAGCCAAGCCAGGAGCTAATGTGCCAGGGACGTGCCCAGCTGGTGCCGACAGTTCTTTTGTGTATATTAGGAGCGTTGGCACCATATCTTATCAGCTGGCTTTGTAAGATAGAACGTATAACTACATCCATATTAACAATTCAATAAATGTGTGTGTATACACGTGTGTATGTATGTGTGTGTGTGTGTTTGTGTGTGTGTGTGTTTGTGTGTGTGTGTGTGTGTGTGTTTGTGTGTGTGTGTGTTTGTGTGTGTGTGTGTGTGTTTGTGTGTGTGTGTGTGTGTGTGTGTGTGTGTGTGTGTGGTGTGGTGTGGGGTGGGGTGGGGTGGGGTGGGGTGTGGTGGTGTGTGTGTTTTTGTTGGTGTTTTTTTTGGATGGTACTGTTACTGTAGTTCTTTTGCTTGACCCTCACTAACATTGTCCGATCAGTGTGTTTCGTCTGACCAGATGTTAGTCTTCTCTCACTGTGTGTACCTGGGTTAGTGTGTACGTGTGTTAGTGTATTCTTGCTCGGAAAGGGATGTCACTATCTCCGTAATAAATTACACTAGACCTGCATTTTATACTTTCTCAACAATTCTTTCTTGCAATTACATTATGAAAGCTATTTCTCTTGATTTTTATTCTGTTGGTGATCTGATTTGACTTCAAGAATTCACATCTTTTATTTGTTTCAACTTTTATCATTCATTAACTCCCGCGTGTTAGAACTAACACATTGTGGTTGGTACTCTCATACACTCAGGCCACTTGGCACTTCAACCTGTGCTTCATTCTGAGTAACACTAGTATATTCTTGAAAGTTCTGTTGACATTACTCTCGATGTCTCTGGTGTCATTACGTTTATGTTTGTATTTAATTTACTTCTTTCACCTGCGCAACCAGAGGCGTATCCTGGACATTTGATGACATGACATATCCGCTAAAATAGATCTCTACCTAATCTCAGAAACACTTGACCGCCGTCGCGTTTATTTGTTCGGTTATGTTGTACAGATGGACCAGGAAACCCCGGCCCACAAGACACTACACAAGTTGTTCCTCAGCCCGAAAGTCTGCATCCGACCAGCAAGAGGAGCAGAAGAGGCCGTCCCCGCACAATATGGCTTCAGCAGACAGCAGCCTCACCTCCGCCCAGGACGAGATCTAGAACCACGCCGCAGCAAGCGGTCATGGGTGTGTCCGCCTAGGCCTTATACGTCTAATCTTTAGACGCCTAGGCCTTATACGCCTATGCCTTAGACGCTCAGGCCTTATACGTCTATGCCTTAGACGCCTAAACGAACATTATTTTACTTAACTTCACTTGCTTGTTGATGAGACAGCGTGGTCTAGTAGTGAAAGCTCCGTTTCACAGTCCCAATTCACCGGGTTCGAATCTCGCAATGTCCAGTTTGGCAGACACGTAATTCTTTGCTCATGTGATCGTTCTACCATGTACGGAAAGAAGTGACATCCCACCATCCTGTACACGAGATGAAGATGATGAGCAGCAGGGGTCGGACTGCCAGCGTCAGCGAATTAGAGCTACGAAGATCCTTCTACCATGTACGGAAAGAAGTGACATCCTACCATCCTGTACACGAGATCAAGATGATGAGCAGCAGGGGTCGGCGACCCAAATCTGACTGCCAGCGTCAGCGAATCAGAGCTACCAAGATCCTTCTACACCTCCATGCGATGATCCTGGATAACATGCTGTAACACAGCAGACTGGCTAAATAGAGGGGATCGAAAATGGAAGGTTAACCCGGTACCCAAACATGCCTGCTGAAGTCGGTTGTGTTGGACCGGACTGTGTAAATATCGCAGTCAATCTGTAAACCACGACACAATGCATTTCGTTTTCCTGACAAAATATTGCTACTAGCAAAGCCCTTGTTAGGACTTGGTAGCTGGAGACTGAGAACGACGAAGAAGAAGTAGAAGAAGTTTTCACACCAAATAGGTTGGCGGTTATAAGAAGCGAGGTCCTGCAAATGACAGGCCACTTACATTTACATGTCAGTAATTAAACCTACGAAGGATAATGGGCATAAAGTGGCAGGACATAAAGTGGCAGAACATAAAGTGGCAGGACATAAAGAGGCAGGACATAAAGAGGCAGGACATAAAGTGGCAGGACATAGTGAGAAATTGCGACCTATGGGAAAGGAGCCAACAACATCCATGGGAACAGCAAATTAAGCGAAGAAAATAGAACTGGATAGGACATACGCTGTGGAAGGTACAGTCCAACATTAACAGATAGACTTACATTGAATCCTCAAGGGGAGAGAGAGAGAGAGAGAAGTAGACCAAAAAATACGAGGAGAAGGGAATGTGAGAAGAAACTAAGATTAAATAATGAGACGTGGAGAGAGAAAGAAAGAACAGCCCATGACGGTGCATGCTGGTTGGATGTTGTCAATGACCTATGCGCAGAGAGGAGCGACTGGCTTAGATTGATTGATTGATTGATTGATTAATTGATTGAAGCTAAAGGCAAATCATTCATTTGAAAATGCAGACAATTCCCGATAATCTAGAAAGCTGAAGCTTTCAGGACATATACAATCCTCATGAGAATACACTTGAATGATACTTTTGGTACAATGTTGGTACAATTTTGGATAACTTTTGGGACAATGTTGGAACAATTTGGGAAAACTTTTGGGACAATGTTGGAACAATTTGGGAAAACTTTTGGGACAATGTTGGAACAATTTGGGACAACTTTTGCCAGATGTCTATAATTTGTTGATTTGTATATCCATGTGCAAACGGCTATATGGCTTGACTTGGCTTCATTCCTTCTCAATCTCCCGCTTCCAAGCCCTGAGCGTTCTCAATCTCCCGCTACCAAGCCCTGAACGTTCTCAATCTCCCGCTACCAAGCCCTGAACGTTCTCAATCTCCCGCTACCAAGCCGTGAACGTTCTCAATCTCCCGCTACCAAGCCCTGAACGTTCTCAATCTCCCGCTACCAAGCCCTGAACGTTCTCAATCTCCCGCTACCAAGCCCTGAACGTTCTCAATCTCCCGCTACCAAACCATGAAAGGGCTTAAGTAGCAGCCTGTCATCCAGGATCACCTCGTGGAGGTGTAGAAGGGTCTTGGCAGCTCTCGTTCGCTGGCCCTGACGCTAGCAGTGAGCTATGGGTCGCTGACCACTGTAGGCAATGCGCTGCCAAACGGATGTATAATTGTGTGTGTTTATTGGGAACTGAGATCCTAGTCCAGTCAGACACAACATAATGACCTGGACGTAGCGTCAGAATCAGGCACAATACACCGACCAAGACCACAACCTCTCTTCCATGTAGTGTTCCATGGAAACAGGCTGTTTTCGAGGCAGTCTGTCTGACAAGATGTGGGTCGACGTGATCACCGTAGTAGTGAGCGTCACACAGATGAAGCCAAGCATGACCCAACGACATGAAAGACAGCGGTCTATCTTCATCACCACCCTCGGGATGTGAGGAAAGCTACAATATCCGCCACTTAATGTCCTTTTTCAGGGCGCACAAAAAAGGAATCTAACTTATGGTGCGCATTAAACAACAACAATAATAATTGTGTGTGTGCATGTGTGTATATTCGTGCGTGCGTGTGTTTTTATGTGTATAAAAAAGCTTTTTTTTTTGGGGGGGGGGGGGGGGGGGGGTTATTAAAAGATGGTATTGTTTATATCTTTGTTCACTGTATTTTTGTTCTTTTAAAATTAATTGTTCCTTATAAATGAAATGTTCCTTTTATATTTATGTTTCATTTGCCTATAATTATTACGTTGGCTTGTATTATTCACGCCAAATTACTGGCACTCATATTATGGGGACGGCGTGGGCTAGTGGTTCAGTGACATGGCTCACAAGCTGAAAGTGCTGGGTTCGATCCCCATCACAACACTGGCCGTTACCGCGGGGAAGCAAACCCTTAGAAAATGGAGGAGGAAGCAGACCCTTACATAAAATGCATGCCGAAGTCGGATGTATTGGGCCGACAGGCGCAAAATTAAAATAGGGCAACGCATACCGCCTTGTGGAATAGAGAAATAAGGCAAACTCAAAAAGAAAAGAAAACTGGTACTCACATTGTCAGGACGAGATGCCTTTGTCTGGAGCCGGTTTTTTGTTTCTGTCATTGATGACAGGAGGCCACTGTCAAATGCCAGTGCCTTTAAGATGATATTTGCTATGATACATCTATATCATTCCTTCGTGACAATACCTTTTATATACTTTAGAATCGCTACTCGTATAGACAAGTGCTAAAAGTAAACAGTTTTTATAGAAAAATTATTTTCTACCTGTTTAATTAAGTCCTTCAATTCTATTATTGACAGCGAATGTGTGGCCAGAGACAATAAATGTACAATTTTGTCTCGTTTTCCGCATGATAGACGTTTGAAATGACCTGAAAACGAAAGTGGACCTACACTTCCGGTGTTTGGATATAAATAAATTAACGTGGAGTCGGTGATTCGTGTGACGTTTGTTTAAAATATGAAATGTTGCCCATTTAAAGTGATAAAGTGGGCGTTTTCCCGTCAGGTAACAATGATTCACAAAATTAGCTAGATCAATGTCATGTTAGGTCTGTGCTAGATAATTTCAGAAATGAATGCAGTTTAAAAACAATTGTCTCAAGCGACAAAACAAATTAATTAGAATGTTTTTTCAGCAAAGTTTTTGTTGTTGCATGTTTCTAAATTGATTGTATTGTTTTACAAATGGAGATATATTTATATAATTCATATTTTGTTAACGCCATTGCAAACCCCTTTCATTCCATACTTACTTACTTACTTTCCGTGTTCAAGCACCACGTTATATATCTTGCTTCCAGTATTCAGCGACATGGATGGCCTTGTCATTTACCTCCAGCATGTCGCCTATTGCATGTTTCCTGGAGGTTGGGGCAGGTCATTATGTGGTCTGGGTCCGGTATTGCGCCGCAATGACACGTGTCATCATCTGTGTATCCCCATCGCTTCATATTCCTCTTGCACCGTGATACACCAGTTCGGAGTCTGTTCAGCGACTTCCATGTTGTGTATGGTAGATGATGTCCGGGGGCAGGTTCCTCTCGAAGTTCCATCTCTGGGGCCTGGACCAATTCGTGCCACCCTTCGATACGGCGGCTTTCAGGGTTTGTATGTATGGGGTTTGTTGTTTTTAGAAAGCTATCTACGGATTTGAGTCTTTTGTACCTGATATCTAAACATTGGGTGCCTTGGGTCGTGCTCCTGTTTTTCTCGTTTGATTTCTGCTGCGACGCTTCTTCGGATCTCGGGTAGTGCTATGCCAATTATGGGATATATTTTATCAATGGGGGTGGGTTTTAGGTACCCTGATACTATCCGACCCGCCTCATTTATTGCTGTGTCAACTAGTTTTGCAGGAGTTCATTCCATACAAGACACTGACATATAATGTGACAATAAAAACACGGTGACACTTCAACTGTAATATATAACAGATATGAACATCTTGGATGGATGGAAAACGCACTGCACAAACCATGGGAATTTCGCTACGTCCTGCAAAGAGTTAATGCTACTTTGGTCAATGACACAGCGTAAGGTGAAGGTAATGTAAAGGTAGTCTCTTAGCGGACGCTGCCGTCGGGGATGAAGTGTTAACGCCTTCATTGTACTCAGCCACAGATTTGTGAAGTATGGGGGCCAGTTCCCTTCATTCCTGCATTGTTTTCGTTCCTAGCTGTTAGCCAGGTAAACATTTACAGCTGAGTTGACTATAGCTGGTTGCAACGAGAATTGAACCTTGTACCGCTGCAATGAAAAGACAGTGCTCTACCACTGCCATAATAAGCCACAAGTAGTATTGGAAAAGAAAAAGTTCGACTTGGCGTAAGGAAATAACATCTAACACACGCTCTCGTGTACCCTCTCCCATTTAACACTGATCTTAAGGAAGTAACATCTAACACACGCTCTCGGGTACCCTCTCCCATTTAACACGGATCTTAAGGAAGTAACATCTAACACACGCTATCAGGTACCCTCTCCCATATAACACTGATCTTAAGGAAGCAACATCTAACACACGCTCTCAGGTACCCTCTCCCATATAACCTTGATGTTAAGGAAGCAATATCTAACACACGTTCTCAGGTACCCTCTCCCATATAACACTGATCTTAAGGAAGTAACATCTAACACACGTTCTCAGGTACCCTCTCCCATATAACACTGATCTTAAGGAAGTAACATCTAACACACGTTCTCAGGTACCCTCTCCCATATAACACTGATCTTAAGGAAGTAACATCTAACACACGTTCTCAGGTACCCTCTCCCATATAACACTGATCTTAAGGAAGTAACATCTAACACACGCTCTCAGGTACCCTCTCCCATATAACACTGATCTTAAGACCAAACACATGTACTGGCAACTGTCATACGCCTGCTGTTTTAGCCTAGGCACTGGGCACAAGATGTTGGGTTGAAGGCAGAGTGCGTGGATCAAGTTTCTGGCTACGTCAGCACAAGTGTGTATGGGTATGTGTGTGTGTGTGTGTGTGTGTGTGTGATTTTGTTGGCCCACCTCACGAGATGCCAAATTGTTCGAATTTTCCATTGGAACGAAATCAGATACCTGAGTTACACCTGCGCTGGCGTTGTTTTGTTGCCAATCAGATGTCCGTATACCGCACGTAACCGGCAACAGCTGATTGCTGGGACCAATTGTTCAAGTTCTGCACACTAGAATCACATTGAAACACACACCCAGTCTTTTCCCCCACACCGCGCCCCTTCCCCCCCCCCCTCCTAAATCATCCCATAAAAAACAATAGACGCACGTCGTCTTAAAGCTGCCAACCTATTTGGCTGTTATACATTTTTTGGCAGGTATGCAGTGCGGTAGGTTTGCATTTCCGTAGGCAGAGAAGCGATCGTACCAGGAAAAAACTCCCGTGTCTGCCAGACTTCACGCGCCGGGATTCCTACCCAGTGTGTTGGAAAATTTGAAATACATTTTGTTTTTAATTCATAATCATCATGTTGCATTTCCTTTGCATAACGTCTCTCTGGCAACAGAGGATCTGTAAGACTCGATCTCCGGTCAGAACTCCCGCCTCTGTCTATCTTCAAGACCTCCGTGATGTTTTGTATCCATCTTTTCCTCTGCCTCCTCTGCAGACACCATACCCTCCTGTATCGTTCTCTCCAGGCCATTAGGACGTTTGATGGTGCCAAAATATTTGTTTTTCTGGACATTGCTTACTAATTAATTACTTCGACATCCAGTTGCGTGCCATGACCGGAAGGTGTAAGGTGTGCTCATGCTTGGCGCCGCATTCCAGTGGCGCTGAGATCGGCTAGTTCTTCCCTGGAAGAGTGAAAAGTGAAATTAGTAGCCTGCTGATTAAAGTGAGCTCACAAGCCAACCTCACATTCCCGGGGTACACACTGGGCAACTAGAACCGTGAGGCTCTAGGCTAACGAGGCAATGGCTCGCCTGGGGGGACGGGCTCCTTCAGGTTATGTTGGCCCACCGCATCTTGGAGAGGAGATGGACGCCGCCAGGTGATTTCAAGCCTAAGAATCACACATGAGGACAAAAACTAAATCTATTATACCGGATCGGTCGCAGCCCGGACAGACAGAGAGGGTTGGCGTGGGATTTTCATGTCTTCATGTGTGCCCCAACCACCTGATGGGTTACGGGATGAACTGAACTGAACTTTTTCAATGGTGGAATAATTTGGAAGCAGGGAAGAAAATGTGAATAGCAAGGAAGGCGATTTCAATAGTAAAATAGAACATTTGTTTAGCAAGGGAGAATATTTGAACAGCAATGGCAAACATTTGGATAGAAATGGAGACCATTTGGATAGCAATGGGTAAACATATGGATAGCAATGGAGAAAAACATTTGGATAGCAATGGAGAAAACATTTGGATAGCAATGGAGAAAAACATTTGGATAGCAATGGAGAAAAACATGTGGATAGCAATGGAGAAAAACATTTGGATAATAAATGAATTCTTCTTCTTCTTCTTCTTTTTACGCCCTCAGACGTCGACCTTTATTTTTTCGAAAAAAGCAGCGGTCATCCTGAGGCTGTCGACATTGCCGTAGAGCTTATCTAGTGTTGCCACTGGTGATGGCCACATCTGCTCTCTCTGATCCTCGTATGTCGGGCAGTTTTGCAGAAAATGCTCAGCGGTCATTTTCCCGGTACCACACGGGCATTCGTCAGTGCCACCTATCTTCAATTTGTTGAATAGGTGGTATCTCAGTCTGTTGTGGCCTGTGCGAAGTCTGAAGACCACGACCTGCTCTCTTCTGTTCAACTGGTGATAGGCATCGTTTTTTGGCAAATGAATTCATTTTGTGAATGAATTCATCATGTATTCTTTCTGGTGTCCAAAAATAGGGAGTCTCTGGTCACATGACTGCTCTTGTCTCTCAACTTGAGATCTGACATGACTTCTAATATCTGGAGGTTCGATACCGTTGGCGTCGGTTTAAGGCATCCTGTTACAATTCGGCATGTCTCATTTACTGCCACATCGACCTGTTTGTAGATGTATTCTATATTGGTGCCACATACTGGTGCCACATACTCATGCCACATAATGGTGCCACATACTGGTGCCACATATTGGTGCCACATACTGGTGCCACATACTGGTGCCACATACTGGTGCCACATACTTGTGCCACATAATGGTGCCACATACTGGTGCCACATAATGGTGCCACATACTGGTGCCACATACTGGTGCCACATACTGGTGCCACATACTGGTGTGACATACTGGTGCCACATAATGGTACCACATAATGGTACCACATAATGGTGCCACATACTGGTGCCACATACTGGTGCCACATAATGGTGCCACATAATGGTGCCATATACTGGTGCCACATACTGGTGCCACATACTGGTGCCACATACTATGCCGCTGAAAGACAGAGCGGATGCGCGGAGCATCGTTGTGAATGTTCCCTATGAAGTGGTTATCAGCTCGCAAATTGTATTGTTTCTTGCACCAAGATTTTGTTTGACCGCATTGTCGTGTGGCTTGTAAGACAATGTGCGGTCCATTACAATTCCTCAGTGCTTGGGTGTATCGCTCTGTTCAAATACCATTTAAAATGAAATTGTTTTCTTGCGCTTCTCTGTTCTTAAGCTGAAAGCACATCCGCTGTGTTAAGCTGGGCTTGACTTTGAAGTGGGTTTCCTCATAGTATTATGAATGTCTAAAGTTTGTGTAAGTTCAAGCTCCACTTAATTAACGCTTTCCCTGTGCAGCTATAGCAGTAGCATCTGCATATATGAACTGTCTTGTTCCTGGGCTAACTGGTTAATCATTGGTGTATACATTGAATAGTAGGAGGCGAGGACACTTCCTTGTGCCAGGCTGTTTCTCTAGCTGCACAATCTTCTGTTGTTGTTTGTCAAAGTCACATATAAACGTCAATTCTGTAAAAATAACATTTGATTACCTGAGTTAAACGCCTGTCCTTAGTGACTTTGTATATTTTTTGTCAGCAGTAGTTGATGGCTTACTGTGTCGTATGCCGCCACGAGGTCAACAAAAGGAATCCCTGTCATCTGCTCTCGCTCGTACCCGTCCTCAATGTGTTAGGGGAGGTCAAGGATCTGTCCTCAATGTGTTGGGGAGGTTAAGGATCTGTCCTCAATGTGTTAGGGGAGGTCAACGATCTGTCCTCAATGTGTTAGGGGAGGTCAAGGATATGTCCTCAATGTGTTGAGGAGGTCAAGGATCTGTCCTCAATGTGTTGTGTGAGGTTCAGGATCTGTCCTCAATGTGTTGTGTGAGGTTCAGGATCTGTCCACAATGTGTTGTGTGAGGTTCAGGATATGTCCACAATGTGTTGTGTGAGGTTCAGGATATGTCCACAATGTGTTGTGTCAGGTTCAGGATCTGTCCACATCACGATATTGAGGACCTTAAACCTGCCCCTCGTGGGATCAGTTTATCATGAAAGTACCTGAGATTCGACCTAATCTCATTTTTAAAAAGACTTTGTATGGCAGTGATACAGGTCTGACATATTTGGCTTCTGTTATCCGAGGTTTGAGCAGGGCCACGTCTCTAGATTTCATCCAGCTGTTTGGTAGCTGCACGAATTCATTATTTCTAGTATTCATTTTGGGGTGGGAGGTGGGGGTGGGGGGCGGGGGTTTGAGAACAACATGGCTGATTTGCTCTGTTCTCAAGTTCATGTATTGATGCAGCTTTGTTGATGTGCATTCTATTGATTGCCTCATCGAATTCCCCAATGAGGAACGGTGTTCCCAGCAGATTATTTGTGTGTTCCTTTTTCCTTTTAGTCTGGGATTTTGGACCTTTGTGGTTAGTTTTCTCTTTCAGCAATGATGTTTGGGCAATCTGATTGGGAGTGATTGATGTTTGTATTGGGAGTGATTGATGTTTGTATTGGGAGTGATTGATGTTTGTATTGGGAGTGATTGTTGTTTGTATTGGGAGTGATTGATGTTTGTATTGGGAGTGATTGGTGTTTGTATTGGGAGTGATGAATGTTTGTATTGGGAGTGATTGGTGTTTGTATTGGGAATGATTAATGTTTGTATTGGGAGTGATTGATGTTTGTATTGGGAGTGATTGATGTTTGTATTGGGAGTGATTGGTGTTTGTATTGGGAATGATTAATGTTTGCATTGGGAGTGATTGATGTTTGTATTGGGAGTGATTGATGTTTGTTTTGGGAGTGATTGATGTTTGTATATTTGCATTTACAGTTGGATCGTGGCTGAGGTTTTTGATAAATGTCCATGCCTGTCGTCTGCTCTGTTTCAAATCAAGCTCTTCCACCAACCTATACCACCCTTTCTCTCCTAGATGCTGATATCCCAGCATTAGTTATTCTTCAGCGATGATCGTCTCCTCGGGTACAAATTTGTCGCGTAATGCGGTGCGTCACTGGGTTACATTTTCGTGTGGACGATGCAAAATTTTGTGGCGAGGATAACTTGGTCGTCCTGTTCAGATTGCATCAAATACATCTATGCTGCAGGGGGGGGGGGGGGGGGGTGATTCGAGCTGGCAACTGCGATATGGTTTTCGCATGATTTTGTCTAGAGCATAGTTCATTATCGATTGAATTTCCGGGGTATAGTTCATTATCGAGTGAATTTCCGGGGTATAGTTCATTATCGATTGAATTTCCGGGGTTATAGTGCATTATCGATTGAATTTCCGGAGTATAGTTCATTATCGATTGAATTTCCGGAGTATAGTTCATTATCGATTGAATTTCCGGAAAGTGTACTTCGTCTTTAAAGGTTCTCCGCAGAACAGTATCCCCGCCTGCTGAGAGCATCTCACAAGCACAAACTCCGTAGCTCCAGTGATGAACCCGGGGATCTCCATGAAGGATTGGCATCATGAACCGACCGTTGCAGCTCGAATTCGAACCCCGTCCGTCTGAACATAAGGCAACCGGATTGACCACTTCGTCAGAGATCACCCACACACACACACGCACGCATCGGGTGGACGGACGGACGGAAAGTGTGCTCAGTATATACCCAGACAACTGACTAACGACTATAGAATGATCCGATTACGTCTGTCCTTGTACCGGCAAGGCGGTGGGATACGTGTGTCAATGTTGGTGGAAATTATTTTCAAACATAATGAATAATAAATACAATAATAAACGGTTTTCAAGTTTGTATCTCAATTTGCTTCTTTTTTAAAAAGTAATTAAGGGACCTATTTACTAACTTGCCCTCGTACTCTGCTTGCCTTTTCAGAAATATCAGCCTCTAATGCAACTATAGTCTGCAAATGACCTCCTCAGTTTTCAATCCAAATATTTCAAGCTTTTTCAATATCAGCAACTAGGTTGCCCCGGCTTCTCGACACTTCAGTTTACATTGGTGAAGCGTTCTTAATGGCCTCTAACAATTTGCCTTTGGCCTTAGTAGTTGTACCAAACGTTGGATTTTGTAGGCCTAGTTTTCTGTCCACGGACAGACGCGTGACTGGAGTAGTCGTCATCCCATGACGGTTTAGAATATCCGCAACATTTCCTATTTTTCCAGTTCTTGGTCTGCAACGATTGCGAAAACCCGATTGTCGTCGGAAGTTATAGGCGCACATGGGTAGTTGCATTCTCATTATGTGGAGAACCACTTGATTCTCTCAATAATATATTCAGGTCAAGGTCATGCTTCAACTATTCTTCTCACATCTGCATTGCACATTCTCTCTCTCCTAGTGACGTGGATTGTGGGGGCATCTCATCTCACATGTCGTCATCTTTCTCTCTAGTTTGGCGCTAGTAACAGAGAGTTGGCATTGACTATACTGTTGATTAGCATCATTTTTGTGGACATGTCTATGTTAGGTCCTTTAAATAATGATGACAGTTGGTAGGCAAATTGCATTTGCTATTTAGCACTTTATATCAATTTCTCTGTCTACACCTCCATCATGTGTGAAAACACTGCCCAAGTACTTCCTCTGTCATCGATTGAATCCTGCACTGCTGCACTTATTTGATCGTGGTCCCGTTTACCGTAATGTTCATGTTTTTAGGTAATCTGCTTATCTGCATAGTTTCTGTTTTGGTTGTGTTAATTTTCATAGTGGATCTTCCACACGAGTTGAGCTCAGATGTTTCTGTAGATCGTCTTCACTTGTGGTAAAGTAGGCATTGATCATCTGAAAAATGGAGTTCATTTAATTGATCAGTTTCAGTCATTCCTTCGGCATTTCTATATAGATGCTCCATTTTGACCTCTACTATTATTCTGTCCATATATATGTTGAATGGTAGTAGCGATAACTCACACCCTTGTCTCAGCCCAGCTGATATCTTTATTTCTTCACTCCATTGCTTCATTCCCATGCTCACATAAGCTTGATTAATTCATGTTTGATTTCAAAAACATGCAATGGAAATGAGGTGCTATAGAAAACTCATAAATGCTACATATAAAGATAGTGTCACGAACATAGAAATACGACAGAGTTGAAAACGATATTGGCCCTTTTGAAGATATGTTCACAACAATCAAAAGACGAAAGATGGCCTGGTGCGGTCACGTCGCGAGGTCCAACGGAATTACCAACTCGATACTCTTTGGTTCTGTACCGGGACAGAGAGGGCGAGGGCGTCCAAGGAAGAGGTGGGTGAACAACATCACTGAGTCGTCAAGCTTTCGTCCCGGTGAGATACGACAGGCGGCGGCAGACAGAGAAAAAGGGTGTAGGATTTTGGGAGTGTCTTCAAGTGTGCCCCAACGACCTGATGGGTTAGGGGATGAACTGAACTCAACCGATTTCAAATTTATGAACTTGCCTTCCCCAGACTACATCGCACCACACCACACCATGTCTGAATATCCGCCAAATCAGGTTGCAGATATCATAGCTTGTCTTACCCACACCACACCACATCTGAATGCACGCCGAATCTGGATGCAAATATCAGAATTTGAGTCGGGTCAATATCCAATTATTAATTCTTAGAAATTTCGTAGGACAAGAAAAGAAAAATACCTTTCCTCCCGGGTTTTGGGGTAGGTAACACTTCAAATAGTGCCTTTGGACCAGATTGCCTGTCTGTATCAATGATGTTGTTCGGATATGCGATTCGCGCTTAAGCAGTGGGGCCTGCCGAGATAGATCGGTAGATCGATCGTTTGTGCATCAGTGGATGGGTTTAGATCGACAGGCAGATCAGATCTCATTAGACTGGATTGGTCTTCTCTCTGGTCTCTATAATGCTAACTAGTGTTCTGGAAACTAGAGGAATGACATTACTAGGTTGTCTTTACGTGATGGAAAGTAATATAGAGAGAGGAGAGAGAGGGGGAGAGAGAGAGAGATGCATAAGTCTATGTGAATGCAAAAATAAGTACACACGTGGTTATGTTTCCCTTTTCCCATTTTCCTTATTTTTATGGCGTCAAAGGGAATATATATGTTTGTGAAGGATAGGCACAGATTCGGGCAGCTTTTAGCTACCTTGCCTGATTGAAAACCAGGATTCAATTAATCAAGTGTGTGTGTATGTGTTTGTGTGTATGTGTGTGTGTGTGTGTGTATATATATATATATATATATATATATATATATATATATATATATATATATATATACACACATTCATAGGCGTCTCAGTCTTTCAGACCATGCGCGTGGCACCCTGTAAGTAGCCTCTTAGGGCGCAAGCCTGTGCGCTGAATATGGAGACCCTTGCCTGCCCAAACTGTAGGATCCCCCTCTCGGTCTCGCTAGTACAATCCAAAGGAATGCAAAGCTTGACAATTTGGCACCAGCTCAGCTGCAGGAGCTGCCTGATTGAGTTCGCAATTTTAATACCATCCGCCGTAGGTGCTACCATTCCGGATGTTCTGTATGGGTTTACTCCCGTAGCCCTACCTTCTCCCGAGGTTTCCACAAGGCAGTGGAGGTATATACACAAATACGTACATTCTTTAGAGATCACTGATCCAGTGCAGTATTAACCTTGGTGACTGGGAAAGAAACGTAATCAATCGTTCAGACTGGCACATTACTTTCGCGAGGGTGTTCAGGGACGTTATGTTTCAATAATAAATGAGGATACCCAGAGACGATGGCTCCACAGGTCAGAAAACCTTCCTCCACTCTAGCGAGGATACCCAGAGACGATGGCTCCACAGGTCAGCAAACCTTCCTCCACTCTAGCGAGGATACCCAGAGACGATGGCTCCACAGGTCAGCAAACCGTCCTCCACTCTAACGAGGATACCCAGAGACGATGGCTACACAGGTCAGTAAACCGTCCTCCGCCCCTATGAAAATAGATGTCATATATCCGTGTACCAAGAGCGACATAACTCCTTGCTCCGATTAGCTCATTTAGCAAGCTTCGAGCTCATGCAAACAGTGAGTGCTAATAAAGTGGTCCTCATTGATTACGGTGGACGAAGGGAGGAAGACTAACGTCTGGTCAGGGGAGGAAGACTAACGTCTGGTCAGGGGAGGAAGACTAACGTCTGGTCAGGGGAGGAAGACTAACATCTGGTCAGGGAAGGGAGACTGTCTGGTCAGAGGAGGAAGACTGCCTGGTCAGAGGAGGAAGACTGTCTGGTCAGAGGAGGAAGACTAACGTCTGGTCAGGGCAGGAAGACTGTCTGGTCAGAGGAGGAAGACTGTCTGGTCAGAGGAGGAAGACTGTCTGGTCAGAGGAGGAAGACTGTCTGGTCAGAGGAGGAAGACTAACGTCTGGTCAGGGCAGGAAGACTGTCTGGTCAGAGGAGGAAGACTAACATCTCGTCAGGGCAGGAAGACTGTCTGGTCAGAGGAGGAAGACTGTCTGGTCATAGGAGGAAGACTAACGTCTGGTTAGGCGAGGAAGACTGTCTGGTCAGAGGAGGAAGACTGTCTGGTCAGGGCAGGAAGACTGTCTGGTCATAGGAGGAAGACTAACGTCTGGTTAGGCGAGGAAGACTAACGTCTGGTTAGGCGAGGAAGACTAACGTCTGATCAGGGGAGGAAGACTGTCTGGTCAGAGGAGGAAGACTGGTCAGAGGAGGAAGACTGTCTGGTCAGAGGAGGAAGACTAACGTCTGGTCAGGGGAGGAAGACTGTCTCGTCAGGGCAGGAACACTGTCTGGTCAAGCAGAATATACTGGTCAGACATGTTAGTCAGGGTCAGGCAAAACATACTGGACAAGACCCTCACCTCGGCTTCCTAGAAACCTTCCCGAGAAACTGACTGCTTTCATGGCAGCCTGGCTAACGAGGTGAGGGATCGACGTGATCCCCGTAGTAGTGAGTGACACGCAGATGAAGCCAAGCATAACACGACTGCCTGGAGGACCCCAGTCCACCTTCATCATTACGATCGGGGTGTGAGGAAACTACTGCAACCCGCCACTTAGTCAACCTACTCATTATGGGCCTTCGCACACAGCAACGATAGACGAACAACATACACATGCAGCACACACACATACACGCACACACGCACACATACACGCACGCACGCACACATACACACACAGCACACACACACACACAATATACACACACCGCACGTACATACACCACACATGCAATCTGCGCACGTTACACATTTATACGCACCATACACATACAAACACACACAAACAAACACATATATATATATATATATATATATATATATATATATATATATATATCATCATTGTGATAATGTAGCATGTCCTGTATAGAACGTGGCTCCCATCACAGTCTGTCTGAAAGTAACTCTTTCCCTTGAAGTTTTGGTAATTGTCCATGATTCACAGCCATAAGCTGCCGGAGGACAAACACAGGCTCTCAAGACTTTTTTTGTTGTCGTTTTGTTGGTGCTCTGCCATATTTTCTTCAGGCTGTTCAGTCTCTGCGTTGCCATGGTTAGTCTTCCTCTGATTTCTTTCTAGCAGTCGCCATCTTTGTTAATTCTAGAGCCCAGATATTCAAAATGCGTGACCTGATCTATTTCCTCACCACCTCCTGTAAATTTATGTTGATATTGTGTTTTATGGGGGGGGGGGGGGGTGTTTGTTTATCTTTGTTTTGTTTGTTAATAAATGGGTTTTGATTTTCACTGTGTCCATCTACTGCTGAAATTAGCTTCTCTAGCCCTTCTGTAGTACTTGATAGTAGCACTGTGTCATCTGCGTATCGAAACTCGTACCCGCCAATCGTAAATGTATCAAAACGTGCAATGTTCTCGTCTTCTCTAGCATTTCTCATAATACATTCCGCATATATGTTGTATAGATAAGATGAGAGGATAGATGTTGTATAGATAAGGTGAGAGGATTCATGTTGTATAGATAAGGTGAGAGGATTCATGTTGTATAGATAAGGTGAGAGGATTCATGTTGTATAGATAAGGTGAGAGGATTCTTGTTGTATAGATAAGGTGAGAGGATTCATGTTGTATAGATAAGGTGAGAGGATTCATGTTGTATAGATAAGGTGAGAGGATTCATGTTGTATAGATAAGGTGAGAGGATTCTTGTTGTATAGATAAGGTGAGAGGATTCATGTTGTATAGATAAGGTGAGAGGATTCATGTTGTATAGATAAGGTGAGAAGATTCATGTTGTATAGATAAGGTGAGAGGATTCATGTTGAACAGCTATGAAAAAGAAATCAGAAAGTATGGCCAAGATGATATTCTACACCGTGCGACACGTACTGACATACAAACAGATAAATCAGAATTTGAAAATGAGAATTGTCAGGCATTATGTTTACTTGTCACTACTTTATGGCCCAGAAACATGAACAATGAATAACAAACTGGAAAAGAGTGTTGAATCCTTCGAAATATGGGTATTGCGAAGATTGGGTCGCATTTCTTAGAAAGAGAAGAAAACAAATTTGGTGGTGAAAAAGTTGAGAGTGAAAAGAGAATTAATAACCGAAATTAAGGTTAGACAGTTATGTTGGTCACATACCAAGACATACCTTCTTTGTTGAAGACCATAATGGAGGGTAGGAGACCTACAACGTTTCAAGAGATGGACTGGAAATAGCCTCTCAGATTGTACCATTACGGCAAGAGATAGAGTAACACTGAAAATCCATGGCAACCGACATTCGATGCGGAGATCTCAAGTCTTTTGTGGGGTATACGAAGTTCTGTTAAACTGCAAATATTCACAATAGTTAGTTTTCTTCGATTCTATTCATGCCATGTTTTTCTGTATTTACTTACCGAAAATCGTTTGACCTTTGCTTCAGTTTGTAGCTTCCCCTTCCCCTTTCCATCCTCTGGAAAATGTGTGATTCGTTTTTAAAAAAAATGATGTATCATTTATGGAAAACTGATCCTGGGGCGTGCTTTAACAACATGAAGGCTGCAGCGGGCTGGGCAGACTTTTTGCCTTGATGAATTCGGGGTGTTCAAAGCTATGAGTCGGATCAGCTTCTGTCCTAGAGGGATTGGATCGCACTTACCGCCCCACAAACTGGCTAATGTTGCTAATGGGAAACATCGAGTTCCTGCTGAACGATTGTCACGAGAGGTGTCAATTACCACACGGTGGCAGAGGCAAGCTGAGAGTGCTTTAGGGCATGTCCGTATCTGGGCTGTGTTCGATAGCTATTTTTGGCAGGGGATGTCAGGTTTGTGCTTGCTTATTCACCAGTCCATCCATCCATCCATCAACAGTATCTATCTATCTTTATGTCTATCTTTATGTCTATCTGCCTGCCTGCCGGCCGGCCTGTGTATCCGTGTCTGCGTGTGTGTGTGTGTCTCTCTCTCTTTATGTATGTGTCTGTCTCTCTGTCTGTATGTCTCTGTCTGAATGTGTCTGTCTGTGTCTGTTCGCCTGTGTTGTCTCTCTGTGTCTGTCTCTCTGTGTCTGTCTGTGTCTATCTCTATGTCTGTGTCTGTCTCTCTGTTTGTATGTGTCTGTCTGTCTCTCTATATGTCTGTGTCTGCCTCTCTCTATATTTGTCTCTCTATCTATCTGTGTATGTCTTCTATCTGTATGTGTATGTCTCTCTATATTTCTGTGTATGTCTGTCTGTGTCTGTCTCACTGTGTCTGTTTCTCTATATGTATGTGTATGCCTGTCTGTCTCTCTATCTGTCTGTGTATGTCTGTATCTCTCTCTCTGTGTCTGTCTCTCTGTTTCTCTATGTGTTGTCTGTCTGTGGCTGTCTCTCTGTCTGCGTCTGTCTCTCTGTGTCTGTCTCTCTGTTTCTCTATGTCTTGTCTGTCTGTGTCTGTCTCTCTGTCTGCGTCTGTCTCTCTGTGTCTGTTTTTTCTGTTTCTCTATGTCTTGTCTGTCTGTGTCTGTATCTCTGTCTGCGTCTGTCTCTCTGTGTCTGTCTCTCTGTTTCTCTATGTCTTGTCTGTCTGTGTCTGTCTCTCTGTCTGCACTGTCTCTCTGTGTCTGCCTCTCTGTTTCTCTATGTCTTGTATGTCTGTGTCTGTCTCTCTGTCTGCGGCTGTCTCTCTGTGTTTCTCTGTGTCTGTCTCTCTGTACCTGTCTCTCCGTCTTGCGTCGCCTTATGTCCGTATGTCCGTATGTCCGTCTGTCCGCCTGTCCGTATGTCCGTCTGTCCGTATGTCCGTCAGTCCGCCTGTCCGTATGTCCGCCTGTCCGTATTTCCGCCTGTCCGTATGTCCGTCTGTCCGTATGTCCGTATTTCTGCCTGTCCGTATATCCGCCTGTCCGCCTGTCCGTATGTCCGTCTGTCCGTATGTCCGCCTGTCTGTATGTCCGCCTGTCAGCCTAGCTGCCGGAATCGCCCTCGCTACGGGTCTCTGGCCCTGGCGATACCAGACGACTTTGGTTCGCTGACCGATATATGGCTTGTCTTCGTTCATTCTCAATTTCCCGATACCAAACCCTGAAAGGGCTTAAGTAGCAGAATGTAGTCCAGAGAACGGAATACTTTGTGTCGTAGTTTACAGCTTGACTGCGATATTTGCACATTTCGGTAGCACATCCGACTTCAGCAAGCATTTTTTGAGTACCGGGTTAACGTTCCCTCTTCGATCCCTTCTCCTTAGCCAGTCTGCCCTGCTGCAGCCTGTTATCCAGGATCACCGCGTGGAAGTGTAGAAGGGTCTTGGCAGCTATGGTTCGCTGGACCTGACGTTAGCAGTCAGCTATGGGTCGCTGACCACTGTAGCTCATGCGCTGCTCAACATCTTTGATTGATATATTATCTATATAATTACGATTTCAAGTGGGTGGATTGTTTTGTTTTTTTTGGGTTTTTTTGTGTATGTTTGTTGTGATGTCGTTTGAAAGTGCAGTAAAAGTCTGTAGTGTTTTTCGACAAAGTAATTGTCTTAAATACCAAAGCATTGTAAGCAACATCAGTAATTGTATAGAATTATGGGATAGTCTATAACCAGCTACGAGACCTATAAATAGACTTGTTGGACATGACAGGTGAGCTGTGGTCTCATTGGCTCCCATCGTAAGAAAACACGAATTGTTAATGACACGGAACTGCAAACTTGACAGTGTCCAATTTATTAGATGACCACCCGGTCTAACCTGCGCATTATCGTATCGTTAGTCAGTCCAAAGACTCGCTGTGAAGTCTTCTGATCATGTCACGCCACTGTCCTCTGTTAGTCCGGAGACATGTTGAAGTCGTCTAGTCTTGTCACGCCACTATCCTCTGTTAGTCCGGAGACATGTTGAAGTCGTCTAGTCTTGTCACGCCACTATCCTCTGTTAGTCCGGAGACATGTTGAAGTCGTCTAGTCTTGTCACGCCACTATCCTCTGTTAGTCCGGAGACATGTTGAAGTCGTCTAGTCTTGTCACGCCACTGTCATCTGTTAGTCAGTCTGGACACTGTTTCTTGAGTTTTATGGTCATGTCACGCCACAAGCCTCTATTAGTCAGTCCGGGCACTGGTATTTAAGTTCTATGATCATGTCATCATGTCACGCAACTGTCCTCTGTTAGTCAGTCCGGAGACTGATGTTGAAGTCCTCTGATCATGTCACGCCCATGTCCTCTGTTAGTCAGTCCAGAGACTGATGTTGAAGTCCTCTGATCATGTTACGTCACTGTCCTCTGTTAATCAGTCCGGAGACTATTATTGAAGTCCTCTGATCATGTCACGCCACTGCCCTCTGTTAGTCAGTCTGGAGACTGATGTTGAAGTCATGTGATCATGTCACGCCTATGTCCTCTGATCATGTCACGCCACTGCCCTCTGTTAGTCAGTCCGGAGACTGATGTTGAAGTCCTCTGATCATGTTACGCCACTGACCTCTGTTAATCAGTCCGGAAACTATTGTTAAAGTCCTCTGATCATGTCACGCCACTGTCCTCTGCTAGTCAGTCCGGAGACTGATGTTGAAGTCCTCTGATCATGTCACGCCACTGCCCTCTGTCAATCAGTCCGGAAACTATTGTTAAAGTCCTCTGATCATGTCACGCCACTGTCCTCTGCTAGTCAGTCTGGAGACTGATGTATAAGTCCTCTGATCATGTCACGCCACTGTCCTCTGTTAGTCAGTCTGGAGACTATTATTGGAGGCCTCTGATCATGTCACGCCACCGCCCTCTGTTAGTCAGTCCGGAGACTATTATTGAAGTCGTATGATTATGTTACGCCACTGTCCAATGTTAGTCAGTCCGGGGACTGATATTGAAATTATCTGATCATGTCACGCCACCGCCCTCTGTTAGTCAGTCCGGAGACTATTATTGAAGTCGTATGATTATGTTACGCCACTGTCCAATGTTAGTCAGTCCGGGGACTGATATTGAAATTATCTGATCATGTCACGCCACTGTCCTCTGTTAGTCAGTCCGAAGACTGATGTTGAAGTCCTCTGATCATGTCACGCCACTGTCCTCTGTTTTAGTCAGTCCGGAGACTGATGTTGAAGTCCTCTGATCATGTCACGCGACTGTCCTCTGCTCCCAGCAGATCTCTTCAGCTCAGTAACAGCCTGTGCTCCTGTGCTCCTATGTTCCTTCAAGCATGTGTGATATCCTTGTTTCTTGGACGTACCCTTCCTCTTTTCCTCTGATTTTTGTTTTCTAGTATTTTAAATAATAGGCGCCCATGTCTAATTATGAACAAGCCAAAGACAGCCTACCTTTCTGTCTGTCCGTCATTAGTTATCTATAAATTTAAGCACATAACTTTAAGCACTTGTTCATTTGACATTTTTCTCTCCAGCTGAAGCGTACCATCTTACAATAGCACATCTCAAAAGCTTCTGTTTTTTCAATTCTCTTGTTTAGAGTTCATGTTTGAGAGCCGTACAATGCGACGGGCCAGATATCTTCTTCTTCTGTGTTCATTCCCAATCTCCTGCTACCAAGCCCTGAACAGGGCTTTGCATGTAGCAGGATGTGGTCTGGAGAACGAATTTGCGTTGTGTCGCTAGTTTACAGTTTGACTGCGATATTTGTACTTTTCGGTCCGACACATCCGTTTTCGGCAGAGGGCCAGACATGTGTAATTAGAATGTTTTCCCGAGGCTCAGTTATATTTATTGCTAGTTTTTGTTTCTCCCAGAAAACGGGTTTTGCTGCTGCGGTACAAGTTCTAATTTCAATTTCACAGTCAGCATCGTCCGTAATAATTTGAGCCAAAAATGAAAACCTCTGCACTTGTTCAATAATCTGTCCATCGATACTGATATCTAATCTTTGAATTTGTTTGGCTGTTATCTTCATTGTTGTTTTATTATCATGTATCCTGATACCAAATGTCTTCGCCGTGTCGTTGATCATGGCGAGTAGTTTTTGTAATGATTTCTCATTTTCTCCTATGTTGGCTGAAATTACCCGTAAATTTGATTGCATTTATTGGTTCTCCATTTGCCTTGACCCTTTTGTTGCAACTTTTTGTGGTATCTGCCGTCATCACCTCTGAATACAGATTCCATAGCCTTGAAGATAATAGACATCCCTGTCTAATCCCTTCCTTGATTTCGGTTGGTTTTTTTTATTCCGTCCATGAGGGATATATTTTGGAAAAGCCTCTCAGACACCATTACGGCAAGAGATAGAGTATACTTGAGATCCATTGCAGTCGACCTTCGAAGCGGAGATGGCACTCAAACTGAACTGATAATGAGAAACAACGATGTTTACAGAAGGACGTGAGTTAACGTAACAATATGCGCCTGACCTGGTCTCGGAAGATCTTTTCTTAACTCACGTCCTTCTTTAAACATCGTTGTCCAGTTCTTCACTTTTGTCTTCGACACACTTGTCACCATACACTGCCTGCATTCTGCGATGAATGTTAACTGGTCGACATCCTTCAGCTGTTAGAAACCGAATCACCACACGCTGATCAGCTCTGGACGGATTCTGTACCACACCCGCCATGTTTTCAACGGTCTGCTGAGGAAACTATGAGTCGGAAGATAATGCCATTATGCAAATTTGGCGGTTGGTATGTGATGTTTAAACCAGAAGTGACGTCATCAATACACATCGTACGTATGTTCACTTGACGCAGGTAGGTCCGGTTTCATTTGAACACGTCTCGTATGTAATTAACCGTTTAACAAGAAATTGTACTTGATGTACTATTACCTCAAGTGGTCTTTAATTGTTCATGTAATATGTTCATTCTTCTGCCAAACCAAGCTATTGTTGGCGGACATTTGCTGCTTTTGAATTTCATTGTTCAAGATTCAAAGCCATACAGCAGTTATTCACTATAAAGGAATCTGAAAGACGCTTTCTCATATGTACATGTTGTAAATCACATAATGTAGTCATTTTGTGTGTGAGTATTTACGACACATTGTGGCCCGCCCGGTTCTCTGTGTATGACAAGGACGGGAATAGCATGTCGTAAGAGGCGACTAACTGTGTGACATGGCATACCACCTGCAAAGGTTTGGTGGTATGTTTACAGCAGCATAGATGGCGCCTAACAGGCCCGGGGTATACTTTGTTCTAGTGATTGAGTCTATTAAGATTGACTCGCACATTGGTAAACTATTCTCCCCGGCCCTTTACCCAACGCAGAGGAATAATAAACTGCTCGGACCTAGCTAGCTAAGCAGGACATCCAGAGCTGGGACCTAGCTAGCTAAGCAGGACATCCAGAGCTGGGACCTAGCTAGCTAAGCAGGACATCCAGAGCTGGGACCTAGCTAGCTAAGCAGGACATCCAGAGCTGGGACCTAGCTAGCTAAGCAGGACATCCAGAGCTGGGACAAGCACATGGATAAACGCTACTGTAGAAGTCGAGCTCGGCTAAGACTATCGTATTGAACTAAGTCAAAACATGGTTTGGTAACATGCGATTTTCATTCATTGATGGATTTTCAAACCTGTGCATCTTGACCTCTGACCTTTTTCGCAGTGGACAGCTCTTCTTTCCGTGTCCAAGCACCACGTCATACAGCATGCATCCAGTATTCAGCGATATGGATTGCCTTACTATTTGCCTCCAGAATGTCGCACCAATTACATGTTTTCTGGAGGTTTGAACAGGTCATCAGGTGGTCTGGGCCTTGTATTGCGCCAGTCACTTGTGTCATCATGTGTGTTTCCTCATCGTTTCATATTCCTCTTGCACCGTGATACACCAGTTCGGAGTCTGTTCTGCGACGTCCATGTTGTGTATCGTAGATGAGCAGGTCTCTTCTGAAGTTCCATCTCTAGGGCCTGCACCAATTCGTGCCATCTCTCGATACAGCGGCTCTCGGGGCTTGGCTGTGTGAGCTGTATTGATTTCGGGAAACGATGTCTTGATTTGAGTCTTGTGCTTCGAACTTGGTGTTCAGGAACACTGGGGGTCTTGGGTTGTACTCCTGTTTTTCTAGTTCGATTTTTGCTGCGACGCTTCTTCGGATATCGGGTGGGGCAATGCCAATTAGACGGTATATTTTATCGATGGGGGTGGGTTTTAGGTACCCTGATACTATCCGACCCGCCGACATGTTTAACATCCTAATTATAAACACGTGAGACTAGACAATACAGCTCGATAGGTTCTTTCATTGTCGTGTCAGAATCTGAACGCGAGACTGGCCTAGCGTGACGCTTATAATCTTTGTTCATGTCGCTTATTGGTGCATGTTAGCCTATTGTTCTCTAATTAGGTGACTCAATATCAAGCATTCCATATAGCCTCTCCAAGTCAATCGCTCACTCCCCCAAGTCTTTCGCTAATGCTTACTCTACTTTTTTAATTTTTTTTTCTCAAATTGTATCTGTTGCCTCACCAGTTTCTACTGGCGGAGGCGCGCCCTTCCACCCCAGACCGTAGTCAATTTGGGCGATATTAAGACACATAAATGGATGCGTGTGTGTGTCTGTTTGTTCCTAACCTGGTATTTCCGTGATGTTCCTCCCGTTGTTTCTCGCCATTTGATGATCCTTTCGTAGGCAGTTGGTTGTTATTTTCATTTTCTTGTTTTCCTTGGTTTACCCTGTCGGGTTTCCTAGGCAAAATATGCATATTTTGTTCCTGAGACCATTTTGGGAATGACTATATTTATTTTCCTTCATAATTGATCCGGACCCTTCCCCCCCCCCCCCCCCCCCCAACCTTTTTTCATGATTTAAATATATATATATATGTAATATATTTTTCCTTTAAATATCAAATCATTCTCACATATTTACAAAACATTGTGGAGATGCAATGTAGTGAACTAACTTAACTTAACGTTTTTATACTGGTTTAGAAGACTCATAAGAGTCTGTAGACAACCAGTCACATTTACATTACCCTGCTTTAAAAACTATGCACATCAAATCTATTCTTAAATGCATTAACTGCCTCTGCCTCCACCACCTCCTGTGGTAATGCATTCACCACTCTCTGACTAAAAAAATATTTACCAATATCCTATTTGGACCTTTCTTTAGTTAATTTGTATCTGTGCCCTCTTGTTCTCGTTGGTGGTTGTATTCGGGAAAAAAACTTGTTATAGTCTAACTTAACCTTTCCTGTGATTATCTTATAAACCTGTATTAAGTCACCTCGAATTCTTCTCTTTTCTAGACACTGTAGGCCAGTTTTTCTGAGTCTTTCCTCGTAACTGTAATTCTGGAATACCACTATTAGTTTTGTCGATCTTCTCTGTATCCTTTCCAACATGTTTATCTCCCCTCTATGATAAGGACTCCACACCTGTACACAGTACTCTAATCTAGGTCTAACTAATGCTTTATAGTTTGACAATCACCTAGGTTTAGTATTTATTTTTATCATACCGAACGTTGCATTTGCCATATTCACTGCTGCCTGGACTTTCTTTTTCATTTTTCCTGTATGCTCTATTATAACCCTTAGGTCCCTTTCCTTGTCTTATCATTATAATATTGTTCTCGCCCATTCTGTAATTATGTTCTATCTTGGATCTACCCATGTGGATGACTGTACATTTATCTATATTAAACTCCATTTGGCATCTCACAGACCAGCCTTGAATTGTTATCTAATTCCGACCATGATATGTCTATCTATACTTTAGATGGGACACTCCTACATAGTTTTGTGTCGTCCCTAAATTTTTCAATCATGGATCCTATATCAATGTCCAAATCGTTTATATATATATATATATATATATATATATCAAGAACAATATCGGTCCCAAAACTGAGCCCTGTGGCACTCCACTTTTTACTTCACACCACTCAAGAGTACTCCTTATATATGCCCACTCTCTGCCTTTTCCCCGTTAACCAACTTTCAATCCATTCGGCAACCTCCTCACCTATTCCATTTGATTTTAACTTTGTAAAATCCTTGTCGGTCTAATGTTCATTCTACTTTGTCTGTCTAATGCTCTCTACCTTGTCTGTCTAATGCTCTCTTCCTTGTCTGTCTAATGCTCACTCTACTTTGTTTGTTTAATGCTCACTCTACTTTGTATAATGCTCTCTCTACTGTGTCTAATGCTCACTCTACTTTGTCTAATGCTCACTCTACTTTGTCTAATGCTCACTTTTATTTGTCTGTCTAATGCTCACTTTAATTTGTCTATCTAATGCTCACTTTAATTTGTCTATCTAATGCTCACTTTAATTTGTCTGTCTAATGCTAACTCCACATAGTCTGTCCAGTACTCACCCCCTGTCTCTACTGCCTTATCACGGCCTATTCCGATCGTTTCAGTCCATCCCCCATTTCTTCTCCTGTTTTTTTTGTTTGACATGACCTTGATTAAAACAACGAAGCTTTGGAGAGTACATATTTAATCCATTTGGAGAGTGCATATTTAATCCATTTGGAGAGTACATATTTAATCCATTTGGAGAGCACATATTTAATCCATTTGGAGAGTACATATTTAATCCAAACCTTCATATCTGCTCTTCGCCATTAAGTCTATTCCTGGACATGGATTGTGTTTGTAAACTGCCACACTGCACGTGCCCTTGTCGAACGTTTTTCACGACCTGTGAACTATATTTACTTGTGGAGCCTTTTTATTTGTCTGTTACATAATTTAGCGCAATGCTAGAGCACTCACTTTTCAATGTTATTACTGGGGTTCAACCACAATACGCTCCAGTCGACCAATCTCTTTGTCGTGAAGTTCGATCCATATTGTCCTACATAACGCACTGCCAGGAAACAAAGCGTAAGTTACACGCAAGAAATAATATCCGAAAACTGGCCAGCACAACATGTAGAGCCGGGGAGGGCATATTCACTTGCCTTGTGTTCCATGTAGCTGAATACGCTGTGCTAGTCTGGGAAAAACTCTGCAGATTCGAAACTAGTTGATACAGCAATAGAGATCAAGATGCTGGGCAGCGCATGAGCTACAGTGGTCAGCGACCATAGCTGACTGCTAGCGTCAGGGTCAGCGAGCCAGAGCTGCCAAGACCCTTCTACACCTCCACGCGGAGATCCTGGATAACAGGCTGCAGCAGGGCAGACTGGCTAAGGAGAAGGGATCGAAGAGGGAATGCTAATCCGGTACTCAAAGAATGCTTGCTGAAGTCGGATGTGTTGGACCGAAAGGAAGGTGCAAATATCGCAGCCAAGCTGTAAACTACGACACAACGCGTCCCGTTCCTTGGACTACATTCTTCTACTTACCCTTTCAGGGTTTGGTAGCGGGAGCTTGAGAACGAACGAAGAAGAAGAAGAAGAAGAAGAAGAAGAAGAAGAAGAAGAAGAAGAAGAAGAAGATACAGCAATAAATGAGGCGGGTCAGAAAATATCAAGGTGCGCAAAACCCGCCTCCATTGATAAAATATGCCCCATCATTAGCACAGCACCACCCACGATTCGAAGAAACGTCGCAGTAGAAATCGAACGAGAAAAACAGGAGCACGACCCAAGGCACCTGTTTGGACATCACGTACAGAGCACAAGTCTCAAATCCAAACATAGCTTTCTAAAATCAACACAGCCCATACAGACAAACCCTGAAAGTCGCCGTATCGAGAGATGGCATGAATTGATGCAGGCCCCAGAGATGGAACTTCGGGAGGAACCTGCCCCCGGACAGTATCTACCATATACAGCATGGAAGTCGCTGAACAAACTCCAGGAATATGAAACGATGGGGATACACAGAGGATGGCACAAGTCACTGTGGAGCAATACAGGACCCAGACCAACTGATGACCTTCCCCAACCCCCAGGAAACATGCAATAGGTGTGACATGCTGTAGGCAAATGATAAGGAAATCCATGTTGCTGAATACTGAATGCATGCTGTATAACGTGGGGCCTGGACAAGGGAAAGTAAGTAAGTACGAATCTGCAAGTACGTATCTGGCTTTTACGTCAGGGAAGGGCAGGCAGTGAGGAAGCTAACTGACCTTTCTACCTAAAGAACAAGAAGTGGAGTCTCTACCATTTCATCTCTGACAGCATTGTTTGCTGTTGAACTACATTTACGTTATCTTTACTTAAACAAAATGTAAAGGCAGCAGAAGAAAAAGTAGAAGAAGAGGAGGAAGATGGAGAAAGGTAGGAGGGAAAAAAGGAGAAGATGAGGAAGGAAGGAAGAAAGGAAAGGAAGGAAGGAAGGGAGGAAGGAAGGAAGGGAGGAAGGGAGGGAGGGAGAAAGGGAGGGAGGGAAATAGATGCAGAAATAGGAGAATAAAAGACAGGCAGCGATAAACTAAAGGCAGAAATGGTACCAAAAAAAAGACAACTGACTATAAACTAGTGTAAGGGTCTGGAGAATACCCGGTAACCAAGATACACTGGAAACATACCGGGAAGCTAGCGATATACTGACGAAGAAATGGAAGAGGGGAAAGTAGCCAGCGATATACTGACGAAGAAATGGAAGAGGGGAAAGTAGCCAGCGATATACTAGAGAAAGAAATGGAAGAGTAAAAAGTAGACAGCGATATACTGAGGACGAAATTGGACAAAAGCAGAATAGCAAGGGACAATCTATTGGAAGAAATAGAAGAGAATATCACTTGGCCTGCAATAAATATATACCGTGAGCCAGGGATTGAGCACAATATGTTTGATTCCACCTACGAGCCCCATCCTTGACGAATAATAGTCTTGATAAGAAAGATCTCACAGAGACATTTTCACAGAATGTGCGTTCTCTGCAGTTACGTTTTGTTCCTCAAGGTCAGGCCAGTCGGCTTACCTCATGTTGGCATTAGAATGCGCACGGCTCCAGTTCACGCATGCTAATTGGATTACCACAGAGTTACATTACAGAGAACCCTCACGGCAGGTAAGTGTGGGTAAAGGATTGGCAAACTTGAGAGCATTGTCAGAAAAGTGTTTCTAAGAGAAACTCCAAACACACTACATCTTGGAATCTCTCCATCCCAAGGTATTAATTAGTTCACATCAATAAATCATATTACGGTGTATGGAAAGACATTACTGTTTATTTAATTGTGCATTACCAGGGCTTGTTAAAAAGTGCTCGTCTGCTCGTCTGTGGCGCACAAAAATTGTTGCTTGGCGAGTCAAAGAAAATCTCCAGTTTTTAGTAGTTAATGAAGTTTTTAGTCGTAAATGAAGTTTTTAACCGTTAATGAAGTTTGTAACCGTTAATGAAGTTTGTAACCGTTAATGACGTTTGTAACCGTTAATGAAGTTTTTAACCGTTAATTGAGTTTTTAACTGTTAATGAAGTTTTTAACCGTTAATGAAGTTTTTAACCGTTACTACACAATTTAAACTTACTAAAGCCATCGTTAAATGGTACTTCAGTGCCAAAACTAGTCAGCATCTTTAAAGATACACACGCCATGCCTCTGACAGTAGTGCCTTTCTTAAAGAAGAAATAAGCTAATACATCATCATAATCATCATATAGTATGTCCTTTATAGAACGTCGCTCCCATCATAGTCTGTCTGAAAGAAACTCTTTCCCTTGCCAAAACTCCAGTCTCCGCCCCAGTCATACCCAGGATATCTTGGTGCCATCGTCTTCTTGGTCTACACCGTCCTCTTTTACCTGGCACCATACCTTCCATCACTGTTCTCTCTCTAATACTGTGTAAGTAATACATTATAATTTGCTTTGGTACGCATTGTTACATAGTAATAAAAGTCAATGAGTGCCTAGTTTAAATATAACATAATTGCATGATTGTAGTCCAACCATGGTGACTGATGAGATACTATAGACATTAAGTCCTGTACGTAGGTAGGAAATGGGAAACAGTTTAGTTCAACAACGTGAAAACAAAGGCATCAGCTTCAATCACAAGAAATGGGAAGTGATGGTAGTGACGAAGAAACCGGCCTTTCCAAAATGGTCTGTCAAAGTGAAGGGGACCGAACTGAGATAAGTTAGCACGTTTAAATACCTGGGCACATACATAACATCAGATGAAAGATGCAATTATGAAATAAAATACAGAACAGTCAAAACAAAATTGGTCTTCCAGACCATGAAAGGAATATTGGGCAATAACATATTGTTGTTGGAACTGACAAATAGAGTGCAACCAGTACTGCCATTTGGCAGTGAATCATGGACAATTAGTAAGCAAGAGCATATATCTTTGGAAGCAATGGAGATGTCGTTTTACAAAAGAATGCTGCGGATCTCATGGACTGCAAAGACAGCTAATGATACAGTTCTCGAGGAGGCACAAACACAAAGACAGCTAATGATACAGTTCTCTAGGAGGCACAAACACAAAAACAGCTAATGATACAGTTCTCGAGGAGGCACAAACACAAAGACAGCTAATGATACAGTTCTCGAGGAGGCACAAACACAAAGACAACTAATGATACAGTTCTCGAGGAGGCACAAACACAAAGACAACTAATGATACAGTTCTCGAGAAGGCACAAACACAAAGACAACTAATGATATAGCTCTCGAGAAGGCACAAACACAAAGAAGACTAATGATACAGTTCTAGAGGAGGCACAAACACAAAGACAACTAACGATACAGTTCTCGAGGAGACACAAACACAAAGACAACTAATGATACAGTTCTCGAGGAGGCACAAACACAAAGACAGCTAATGATACAGTTCTCGAGGAGGCACAAACACAAAGAAGACTAATGATACAGCTCTCGAGGAGGCACAAACACAAAGAAGACTAATGATACAGCTCTCGAGGAGGCACAAACACAAAGACAACTAATGATACAGTTCTCGAGGAGGCACAAACACAAAGACAACTAATGATACAGTTCTCGAGAAGGCACAAACACAAAGACAACTAATGATATAGCTCTCGAGAAGGCACAAACACAAAGAAGACTAATGATACAGTTCTAGAGGAGGCACAAACACAAAGACAACTAATGATACAGTTCTCGAGGAGACACAAACACAAAGACAACTAATGATACAGTTCTCGAGGAGGCACAAACACAAAGACAGCTAATGATACAGTTCTCGAGAAGGCACAAACACAAAGAAGACTAATGATACAGCTCTCGAGGAGGCACAAACACAAAGAAGACTAATGATACAGCTCTCGAGGAGGCACAAACACAAAGACAACTAATGATACAGTTCTCGAGGAGGCACAAACACAAAGAAGACTAATGATACAGTTCTCGAGGAGGCACAACAACAAAGACAGCTAATGATACAGTTCTCGAGGAGGCACAAACACAAAGACAGCTAATGATATAGTTCTCGAGGAGGCACAAACACAAAGACAACTAATGATACAGTTCTAAAGGAGGCACAAACACAAAGAAGACTAATGATACAGTTCTCGAGGAGGCACAAACACAAAGAAGACTAATGATACAGTTCTCGAGGAGGCACAAACACAAAGAAGGCTAATGATACAGTTCTCGAGGAGGCACAAACACAATGACAACTAATGATACAGTTCTCGAGGAGGCACAAACACAAAGACAACTAATGACACAGTTCTCAAGGAGGCACAAACACAAAGACAACTAATGATACAGTTCTCGAGGAGGCACAAACACAAAGAAGACTAATGATACAGTTCTCGAGGAGGCACAAACACAAAGAAGGCTAATGATACAGTTCTCGAGGAGGCACAAACACAAAGACAACTAATGATACAGTTCTCGAGGAGGCACAAACACAAAGACAACTAATGATACAGTTCTCGAAGAGGCACAAACACAAAGACAACTAATGATACAGCTCTCGAGGAGGCACAAACACAAAGACAACTAATGATACTGCTCTCGAGGAGGCACAAACACAAAGAAGACTAATGATACAGTTCTCGAGGAGGCACAAACACAAAGACAACTAATGATACAGCTCTCGAGGAGGCACAAACACAAAGACAACTAATGATACAGTTCTCGAGGAGGCACAAACACAAAGACAACTAATGATACAGTTCTCGAGGAGGCACAAACACAAAGACAGCTAATGATACAGTTCTTGAGGAGGCACAAACACAAAGAAGACTGATGATACAGCTCACGAGGAGGCACAAACACAAAGAAGACTAATGATACAGCCCTCGAGAAGGCACAAACACAAAGACAACTAATGATACAGTTCTCGACGAGGCACAAACACAAAGAAGACTAATGATACAGTTCTCGAGGAGGCACAAACACAAAGAAGACTAATGATACAGTTCTCGAGGAGGCACAAACACAAAGACAGCTAATGATACAGTACTCGAGGAGGCACAAACACAAAGAAGGCTAATGATACAGTTCTCGGGGAGGCACAAACACAAAGAAGGCTAATGATACAGTTTTCGAGGAGGCACAAACACAAAGAAGACTAATGATACAGTTCTCGAGGAGGCACAAACACAAAGAAGGCTAATGATACAGTTCTCGAGGAGGCACAAACACAAAGAAGGCTAATGATACAGTTCTCGAGGAGGCACAAACACAAAGAAGGCTAATGATATAGTTCTCGAGGAGGCACAAACACAAAGAAGGCTAATGATACAGTTCTCGAGGAGGCACAAACACAAAGAAGGCTAATGATATAGCTCTCGAGGAGGCACAAACACAAAGAAGACTTATGATACAGTTCTCGAGGAGGCACAAACACAAAGACAACTAATGATACAGTTCTCGAGGAGACACAAACACAAAGACAACTAATGATACAGTTCTCGAGGAGGCACAAACACAAAGACAGCTAATGATACAGTTCTCGAGGAGGCACAAACACAAAGAAGACTAATGATACAGCTCTCGAGGAGGCACAAACACAAAGAAGACTAATGATACAGCTCTCGAGGAGGCACAAACACAAAGACAACTAATGATACAGTTCTCGAGGAGGCACAAACACAAAGACAACTAATGATACAGTTCTCGAGAAGGCACAAAGACAACTAATGATATAGCTCTCGAGAAGGCACAAACACAAAGAAGACTAATGATACAGTTCTAGAGGAGGCACAAACACAAAGACAACTAATGATACAGTTCTCGAGGAGACACAAACACAAAGACAACTAATGATACAGTTCTCGAGGAGGCACAAACACAAAGACAGCTAATGATACAGTTCTCGAGAAGGCACAAACACAAAGAAGACTAATGATACAGCTCTCGAGGAGGCACAAACACAAAGAAGACTAATGATACAGCTCTCGAGGAGGCACAAACACAAAGACAACTAATGATACAGTTCTCGAGGAGGCACAAACACAAAGAAGACTAATGATACAGTTCTCGAGGAGGCACAACAACAAAGAAGGCTAATGATACAGTTCTCGAGGAGGCACAAACACAAAGACAGCTAATGATATAGTTCTCGAGGAGGCACAAACACAAAGACAACTAATGATACAGTTCTAAAGGAGGCACAAACACAAAGAAGACTAATGATACAGTTCTCGAGGAGGCACAAACACAAAGAAGACTAATGATACAGTTCTCGAGGAGGCACAAACACAAAGAAGGCTAATGATACAGTTCTCGAGGAGGCACAAACACAATGACAACTAATGATACAGTTCTCGAGGAGGCACAAACACAAAGACAACTAATGACACAGTTCTCAAGGAGGCACAAACACAAAGACAACTAATGATACAGTTCTCGAGGAGGCACAAACACAAAGAAGACTAATGATACAGTTCTCGAGGAGGCACAAACACAAAGAAGGCTAATGATACAGTTCTCGAGGAGGCACAAACACAAAGACAACTAATGATACAGTTCTCGAGGAGGCACAAACACAAAGACAACTAATGATACAGTTCTCGAAGAGGCACAAACACAAAGACAACTAATGATACAGCTCTCGAGGAGGCACAAACACAAAGACAACTAATGATACTGCTCTCGAGCAGGCACAAACACAAAGAAGACTAATGATACAGTTCTCGAGGAGGCACAAACACAAAGACAACTAATGATACAGCTCTCGAGGAGGCACAAACACAAAGACAACTAATGATACAGTTCTCGAGGAGGCACAAACACAAAGACAACTAATGATACAGTTCTCGAGGAGGCACAAACACAAAGACAGCTAATGATACAGTTCTTGAGGAGGCACAAACACAAAGAAGACTAATGATACAGCTCACGAGGAGGCACAAACACAAAGAAGACTAATGATACAGCTCTCGAGAAGGCACAAACACAAAGACAACTAATGATACAGTTCTCGACGAGGCACAAACACAAAGAAGACTAATGATACAGTTCTCGAGGAGGCACAAACACAAAGAAGGCTAATGATACAGTTCTCGAGGAGGCACAAACACAAAGACAGCTAATGATACAGTTCTCGAGGAGGCACAAACACAAAGACAGCTAATGATACAGTTCTTGAGGAGGCACAAACACAAAGAAGACTAATGATACAGCTCACGAGGAGGCACAAACACAAAGAAGACTAATGATACAGCCCTCGAGAAGGCACAAACACAAAGACAACTAATGATACAGTTCTCGACGAGGCACAAACACAAAGAAGACTAATGATACAGTTCTCGAGGAGGCACAAACACAAAGAAGACTAATGATACAGTTCTCGAGGAGGCACAAACACAAAGACAGCTAATGATACAGTACTCGAGGAGGCACAAACACAAAGAAGGCTAATGATACAGTTCTCGGGGAGGCACAAACACAAAGAAGGCTAATGATACAGTTTTCGAGGAGGCACAAACACAAAGAAGACTAATGATACAGTTCTCGAGGAGGCACAAACACAAAGAAGGCTAATGATACAGTTCTCGAGGAGGCACAAACACAAAGAAGGCTAATGATACAGTTCTCGAGGAGGCACAAACACAAAGAAGGCTAATGATATAGTTCTCGAGGAGGCACAAACACAAAGAAGGCTAATGATACAGTTCTCGAGGAGGCACAAACACAAAGAAGGCTAATGATATAGCTCTCGAGGAGGCACAAACACAAAGAAGACTTATGATACAGTTCTCGAGGAGGCACAAACACAAAGACAACTAATGATACAGTTCTCGAGGAGACACAAACACAAAGACAACTAATGATACAGTTCTCGAGGAGGCACAAACACAAAGACAGCTAATGATACAGTTCTCGAGGAGGCACAAACACAAAGAAGACTAATGATACAGCTCTCGAGGAGGCACAAACACAAAGAAGACTAATGATACAGCTCTCGAGGAGGCACAAACACAAAGACAACTAATGATACAGTTCTCGAGGAGGCACAAACACAAAGACAACTAATGATACAGTTCTCGAGAAGGCACAAAGACAACTAATGATATAGCTCTCGAGAAGGCACAAACACAAAGAAGACTAATGATACAGTTCTAGAGGAGGCACAAACACAAAGACAACTAATGATACAGTTCTCGAGGAGACACAAACACAAAGACAACTAATGATACAGTTCTCGAGGAGGCACAAACACAAAGACAGCTAATGATACAGTTCTCGAGAAGGCACAAACACAAAGAAGACTAATGATACAGCTCTCGAGGAGGCACAAACACAAAGAAGACTAATGATACAGCTCTCGAGGAGGCACAAACACAAAGACAACTAATGATACAGTTCTCGAGGAGGCACAAACACAAAGAAGACTAATGATACAGTTCTCGAGGAGGCACAACAACAAAGAAGGCTAATGATACAGTTCTCGAGGAGGCACAAACACAAAGACAGCTAATGATATAGTTCTCGAGGAGGCACAAACACAAAGACAACTAATGATACAGTTCTAAAGGAGGCACAAACACAAAGAAGACTAATGATACAGTTCTCGAGGAGGCACAAACACAAAGAAGACTAATGATACAGTTCTCGAGGAGGCACAAACACAAAGAAGGCTAATGATACAGTTCTCGAGGAGGCACAAACACAATGACAACTAATGATACAGTTCTCGAGGAGGCACAAACACAAAGACAACTAATGACACAGTTCTCAAGGAGGCACAAACACAAAGACAACTAATGATACAGTTCTCGAGGAGGCACAAACACAAAGAAGACTAATGATACAGTTCTCGAGGAGGCACAAACACAAAGAAGGCTAATGATACAGTTCTCGAGGAGGCACAAACACAAAGACAACTAATGATACAGTTCTCGAGGAGGCACAAACACAAAGACAACTAATGATACAGTTCTCGAAGAGGCACAAACACAAAGACAACTAATGATACAGCTCTCGAGGAGGCACAAACACAAAGACAACTAATGATACTGCTCTCGAGCAGGCACAAACACAAAGAAGACTAATGATACAGTTCTCGAGGAGGCACAAACACAAAGACAACTAATGATACAGCTCTCGAGGAGGCACAAACACAAAGACAACTAATGATACAGTTCTCGAGGAGGCACAAACACAAAGACAACTAATGATACAGTTCTCGAGGAGGCACAAACACAAAGACAGCTAATGATACAGTTCTTGAGGAGGCACAAACACAAAGAAGACTAATGATACAGCTCACGAGGAGGCACAAACACAAAGAAGACTAATGATACAGCTCTCGAGAAGGCACAAACACAAAGACAACTAATGATACAGTTCTCGACGAGGCACAAACACAAAGAAGACTAATGATACAGTTCTCGAGGAGGCACAAACACAAAGAAGGCTAATGATACAGTTCTCGAGGAGGCACAAACACAAAGACAGCTAATGATACAGTACTCGAGGATGCACAAACACAAAGAAGGCTAATGATACAGTTCTCGGGGAGGCACAAACACAAAGAAGGCTAATGATACAGTTTTCGAGGAGGCACAAACACAAAGAAGACTAATGATACAGTTCTCGAGGAGGCACAAACACAAAGAAGGCTAATGATACAGTTCTCGAGGAGGCACAAACACAAAGACAGCTAATGATACAGTTCTCGAGGAGGGACAAACACAAAGAAGGCTAATGATACAGTTCTCGAGGAGGCACAAACACAAAGAAGGCTAATGATATAGTTCTCGAGGAGGCACAAACACAAAGAAGGCTAATGATACAGTTCTCGAGGAGGCACAAACACAAAGAAGGCTAATGATATAGTTCTCGAGGAGGCACAAACACAAAGAAGACTTATGATACAGTTCTCGAGGAGGCACAAACACAAAGACAGCTAATGATACAGTTCTCTAGGAGGCACAAACACAAAGATAACTAATGATACAGCTCTCGAGGAGGCACAAACACAAAGAAGACTAATGATACAGCTCTTGAGGAGGCACAAACACAAAGAAGGCTAATGATACAGCTCTCGAGGAGGCACAAACACAAAGACAGCTAATGATACAGTTCTCGTGGAGGCACAAACACAAAGACAGCTAATGATACAGTTCTTGAGGAGGCACAAACACAAAGACAGCTAATGATACAGTTCTCGAGGAGGCACAAAGACAGCTAATGATACAGTTCTAGAGGAGGCACAAACACAAAGAAGACTAAAGTTACAGCTCTCTCGAGGAGGCACAAACACAAAGAAGACTAATGATACAGCTCTCGAGGAGGCACAAACACAGCTAATGATACAGTTCTCGAGGAGGCACAAACACAAAGACAGCTAATGATACAGTTCTCGAGGAGGCACAAACACAAAGAAGGCTAATGATACAGTTCTCGAGGAGGCACAAACACAAAGAAGGCTAATGATACAGCTCTCGAGGAGGCACAAACACAAAGACAGCTAATGATACAGTTCTCGAGGAGGCACAAACACAAAGACAGCTAATGATACAGTTCTCGAGGAGGCACAAACACAAAGACAACTAATGATACAGTTCTCGAGGAGGCACAAACACAAAGACAGCTAAAGATACAGTTCTCGAGGAGGCACAAACACAAAGACAGCTAATGATACAGTTCTCGAGGAGGCACAAACACAAAGACAGCTAATTGGAAAAATTAGAATAAGACTCATCCTTTTCTAGGCATGTTATGAGAAGAGGCGGGTTGGAGCAAGACAAAAATAGCAGGAAAAATAGACAGAGGAAGACGAGAGAAGAAAATAGACAGCCTGAGAGAATAGCATGAGCAACAATCAACAACAGAGTTGGTAAACGACACACGTGATTGAAATGGATGGAGGCCAACCGGCAGGGCACCTGATGATGATGCCATAGTTAAGGTGTTCCTTTGATGCGTGCCACGCTTGGGATGCACTGTCCGCTCGTGTTGGCTAGGGATAGTTATTGTCCTGAGTAGTTTACATTTGGCAGACAAACACATGTACCATTGGAGACAGCGGAGGGAAATGGGGTTTTACATAAACATGTTGAGAATTCCATGGACTGCAAAAAAAAAAAAAAAAAAAAAAAATTGGTACTAGAATAGAATAGAATAGAATAGAATAGAATAGAATAGAATACCTGAACATTACTGAAACATGACATGTCGAGAATGAAGGAAACCAACAGCTTAACCTGGGCATCCGATGGCGTGACTACATCCGCAACGTGGAGGTATCTGCTAAAACAGGCCTCCACCCAATCTCAGAAACTCTTGACCGTCGCCGAGTTTCTTTGTAGGTCATGTACGGCTGGACCAGGAAACTCCGGACCACAAGATACTACACAAGTCGTTCCTCCGCGCCAAAAGTCTTCCTCCGACCAGCTGGAGACACAGAAGAGGCTGTCCCCGAACAGTAATGGCTCCAGCAAGTAGCAACTCCTCCTCCACCCTGGACGAGGCCTGGAACCACACTACAGCTGTGGGTCATGGATGTGACCGACCGACGCAACGGGTCTCAGACACCTAAGCGAATTATTATTATTATTGAATATGCACAAACATAAAGACATCGTATGGATAAATTCAGGGCAAGGCAGTCATCCTTTGTATGGGCATGTGATGAGAAGAGGCGGGTTGGAACACATGGTGACAACAGGCAGAATCGCAGGGAAAAGAGACAGAGGGAGGCAGAGAGAGATAAAATATTGGACAACTTGAATTTATGGGAGTCGATCAACTGATACCCGATATTAGCGATAAGAGGAGAAAGCGATTCATGATCACTAACACCAATCGGCAGGGAACATGATGATGAGTTTCCAGGAGTGTTTCCAGGAAGGCTTCCAGGGAGACAGATACAGCAGCATGGCCACTGCCATACTGAAATGCGTGTCGCAAGAGGTGAATAACAACACAGTCTAACAAATCGAGAGTAGAAGGTTTCCCAACTCATGCACTTACAGCCATTGCCACAAACCTGCTAAGTTTGGTATAACCACCTCGATAGAAAGGAACCTCTACAATCAGTATCGGAAATATGATTCAGGAATAAGAGAGAATACATTGTTTCAGGAATAAAAGAGAATACATTGTTTCAGGAATAAAAGAGAATACACTGTTTTAGGAATAAAAGAGAATACATTGTTTCCACAAAAAAGACCAGAAGAAAAAGAATAATAAGAAGCATAGAAGACGAATATATATAAAATATGTATGCCTGCCTTCCTCCCTGCCTGTCTGCCTCCCTCCCTGCCTGTCTGCCTGCCTCCCTGTCTGCCTCCCTGTCTGCCTCTCTGTCTACCTCTCTGTCTACCTCCCTGTCTGCCTCCCTTCCTGCCTGTCTGCCTGCCTCCCTGTCTGCCTGCCTCTCTGTCTACCTCCCTGTCAGCCGCCCTGTCTGCCTGCATCTCTGTCTACCTCCCTGTCTGCCTCCCTCCCTGCCTGTCTGTCTGCCTCCCTGTCTGCCTGCCTCTCTGTCTACCTCCCTGTCTGCCTCCCTCCCTGCCTGTCTGCCTGCCTCCCTGTCTGCCTGCCTCTCTGTCTACCTCCCTCTCTGTCTACCTCCCTGTCTACCTCCCTGTCTGCCTGCCTTCCTGCCTGCCTCCCTTCTTTCCTGCTTGTCTGCCATCCTCCCTACCTGCATATCTGCTTTCCTTCCTTCCTGTCTCCCTCCCTCCCTGCCTGCGTATCTGCCTTCCTCCCTGCCTGCCTGCCTACATCCCTTCCTCCCTGTCTGCCTCACTTCCTCCCTGCCTGTCTGGCCTCCTCCCTGCCTGTCTGGCCTCCTCCCTGTCTGTCTGCTTTCCCCCTGTCTTTCTGCCTTTATTCCTGTCTGCCTGCCCCACTTTCTGCCTGTCTCACACCCCTCTCCATGTCTGCTTTCCTGCCTGCCTCCCTGTCTTCCTCCCTGCCTCCCTGCCTGTCGCCCTGCCTTCCTCCCTGTCTATCTGCCTTACTCCCTTACTCCCCGCCTTCCTCCCTGTATCTGCCTTCCTCCCAGCCTTCCTCCCTGTCTATCTGCCTTCCTCCCTGTCTATCTGCCTTCCTCTCTGTCTGTCAGCCTTCTTCCCTGTCTGCCTACCTTCCTCTCTGTCTGCCTGCCTTCCTGTCTTTCTACCTTCCTTCTTTTCTGCCTGCATCACTGCCTTCCTGTCTCCCCCCCCCCACCCCACTTCTGTCTGCATGCCTGCCTCCCTTCCTCCTTTCCTGCATACCTGTCTCTAAGCTTGTGTATGGTAAGCGTGTGTATGTATGTATATATGTGTGTGTATATATATTTATAAATATCATGCTATGTATATGTATGGGTATGCATGTAAATTATTTATATATATTCGTTTGTGTGAGTGAGAGAATAAATGATAGCCACTCCCGCCTGATGAAACGATTATCTGAGTCTGATAGAGTGTCCAGGTAGGACCAGGTAGGAGTGAGTGCCAACATGAGTGCCCGCGAGACAATTTTTTTCTGCGCACGCCCTTCCTCTTCTACCTTCTTTCATTGCACAAATTGTCGTCCATGTATTTTTTGGCTCCTTTTTCGTTTGGCAGCGCTCGCGATAATTTTTTTTGCAATTTGCGGTTGCATAGAGGCGCTGTGATTAGTTTTGTCTGCCGTGGGCTTGGATGCTCCAAGTCCAACTTTGAATTATTCCTCAAAACGAAATATACGCTCGTGATCTGCTGGTATTTCTTCAGGCTCGCAAGTTGTTTACCAACCGTGTCTTCATCTGTTGGATGTTTTAGTCACGACCGCATGCAACTCACATTTGCCAATCTCAAGGACGGAGTCATTTCGTCGCTACATTTCTAGTTCTCCTGTAAAACCTGTCCGGGTGTAATATTTCGTTTCGGATTTTCTGTGTCTGTGATCTAGATGTAAGTACGTTTCTCTAGGAAGTACTTACACAGGATTTCTTTGATAACACGAGGTAGCAGCTGTGTTGATCTTTGTGAGCGTGTTGTATTCTTTTCATTCATGACACTGTTAGTTTTCTTTTGATTCTAGATACTGTTTTCTTTTGATTCTACATACAGTTTTCTTTTGATTCTACATACAGTTTTCTTTTGATTCTAGATACTGTTTTCTTTTGATTCTCGATACTGTTTACTTTTGATTCTCGATTCGATACTGTTTCTTTTGATTCTACGTACTGTTTTCTTTTGATTCTCGATACTGTTTACATTTGATTCTCGATACTGTTTACTTTTGATTCTCGATACTGTTTACATTTGGTTCTACGTTCTGTTTTCTTTGGATTCTAGATACTGTTTTCTTTTGATTCTCGATACTGTTTTCTGTTTATTCTCAATACTGTTTACTTTTCATTCCCGGTACTGTTTTCTGTCCAATTTCGATACTTTTGTTTTGTGTTATTGTTTAAGTTTTACTCACGTTGATTCTCATACCCTTCTACAGTTAAGTTAAGGTTGTTTCAGTTTTACTCACGTTGATTCTCATACCCTTCTACAGCTAAGTTAAGGTTGTTTCAGTTTTACTCACGTTGATTCTCATACCCTTCTACAGTTAAGTTAAGGTTGTTTCAGTTTTACTCACGTTGATTCTCATACCCTTCTACAGTTAAGTTAAGGTTGTTTCAGTTTTACTCACGTTGATTCTCATACCCTTCTACAGCTAAGTTAAGGTTGTTTAACTTTTACTCACGTTGATTCTCGTGCCCTTCTACAGTTAAGTTAAGGTTGTTTAAGTTTTACTCACGTTGATTCTCATACCCTTCAACAGTTAAGTTAAGGTTGTTTCAGTTTTACTCACGTTGATTCTCATACCCTTCTACAGTTAAGTTAAGGTTGTTTCAGTTTTACTCACGTTGATTCTCATACCCTTCTACAGTTAAGTTAAGGTTGTTTCAGTTTTACTCACGTTGATTCTCACACCCTTCTACAGTTAAGTTAAGGTTGTTTAACTTTTACTCACGTTGATTCTCGTGCCCTTCTACAGTTAAGTTAAGGTTGTTTAAGTTTTACTCACGTTGATTCTCGTGCCCTTCTACAGTTAAGTTAAGGTTGTTTAAGTTTTACTCACGTTGATTCTCGTGCCCTTCTACAGTTAAGTTAAGGTTGTTTAAGTTTTACTCACGTTGATTCTCGTGCCCTTCTATAGCTAAGTTAAGGTTGTTTAAGCGTTGTTACAGCTGTTCTTCAGTGTTTGCAATGCGTGCTTGATCGTCTGCAACGAGGAATTCGCTACAGCTGTGGTCGTCGTTAATGACCAATAGCTTATAAGACATTTATTTTCAAAATATTCAGTGGCGCAGTGGTTAAGTCGTCGGCATCGCGATCAGGTGGTGTGGTTCGACTCCGGACTCCACCGTCCTTTTCACGGATGCTTGATGCGGAGTCCCTTGCATCTCGTAGTCGCCCACTAGTCGTCTTGTCCTTGACTTGCCACTGGGGTCGGGTGGCACGAGATGAGAGAGTGAGGATAAAAAGTAGCGCAGTTAATCCTTACTAAAAATAGCGCTAGCAATATAAATGATGCCATCATCTTCTACGATGGACGACGGCCTTTACCTTGCCTTTTTATTTTCAAAAGCGTTCACTTTATTTTCTAGTGTCTTTGTCGTTGAAATCAAGGGTAGAAAATAATCTTGTCCTTTATAGACGGACCCCTACAGTTGCCCGGGCAACACCTGGCTGCGACAGATCTCCCGCTGCTCACCCGTACAAGACGCCTTCTGTGTTTCGGATATTAATCGTGGTCACAGACGATCGACGCGACGCGTCTTGCTTGTCTAAGCGGATTATTATATATTATTAAATTGTCGTTTTTCTACTTTCACATCCAAACCTTGGCATCGATATTACGTTGAGTTAAATAGTCTGAGCTTCGTGTGTTTATTCATTGATTTTGATTTCCAAATGTTTGTTAGTTGGTTAAAGAGACTCATGAGGCCAAAGCTATTGGAACGGAAATGTATGTTCTATCTCCATCGTGCGCCATTTTACTTCCTAAATAGGTGGAACTTTCAACCTTCTGTAAAAGTTATCCATTCAACTTTATGGCAACATATAATATATGTCCATAAATGGACACAGTAAAGATAAAAACCTGTTTATAAACATAAATAAAACAAAGATAATGACCACCGACAAAACACAATGTCAACATAAATTTACAGTGGGTGGTGAGGAAATAGATCAGATCACACATTTTGAATAGCTGGGCTCCAGAATTGGCAAAAATGGCGACTGCTCGAAAGAAATCAGAATACTAGCCATGGCAATGCAGAGACTGAACAGCCTGTAGAAATTATGGCAAATCACCAACAAAATGATAAAAGTAAAAGGCTTGAGAGCCTGTGTTTTTCCTGTGGCAGATTATGGCTGCGAATCATGGACGATTACCAAAACTTCTAGACAAAGAATCGAATCCTTCGTGTCAAAAAGTTACAGAAAGATCCTCAGAATACCCTGGACAGAGAAAAAGACAAATGTAGACATTCGGCAAGAGTTGAGCATAGACGAGAACTGGTTTATCAGTTCCATTTTGGACATAAAATGCAAATACTATGGTCACATCAAGAGACACAACGGTCTCGAGAGAACGGTGATTGAAGGTCTGGTGCCAGGCAAAAGAGTCAGGGATAGACCAAGAAGCCGATGGCACCAAGATATTCAGGAATGCCTGTAACGGAGGCTGGAGTTTTGGCAAGGGAACGAGTTTCTTTCAGAGAGATTGTGATGGGAGCGACGTTCTTTAAAGGACATGCTACATGATGATGATGGATATATATATATATATATAGTGTGTGTGTGTGTGTGTGTGTGTGTGTGTGTGTGTGTGTGTGTGTGTGTTTTAAGCGAAGTGGTTAAATAACAGCCAAGTTTAGTTTAGCACACCGAAAATGACAGCAATTAGAACTTGACAAAGATCTTTAACCTCAGAACGGAACATTGCAGATTCAAAATGCGTCTTAGAGACATCACCATGTTGCTACTGTGGAGGACCCAAACAACCACCAGAACATATCTTGCAAAACTGTCCCACTTATACAGACCAAAGCGAGGCAATCTGGCCGGGGAAGCGACCATGCTCGAAAAGCTGTGGGTTACCAACGAAGATCTAAAATGCACAAGCCTAGCATCAGTTGATTAAAAAGAAGAAAGAATATTCGCAAATCTCAATTGGGTAGAGCAATGTTACATACCTTGATAACAATGATACATACCTTGATAACAATGTTACATAACTTGATAATATTGACACAGAGTTGAGTTGTGTCGTAAACTCACAGCAAGTCCGCATGTAAACGAAGTATATATGAGGGCCGTTCAAATCAAACCGGGGAATTTTTGTTTTAAATTTGTCTTAATGGGTAATAGTGGACTAGAACTACTATCATTAGTTAGAGGCACTTGTATTTTATTTCTGCTAGGTGTCCCACTTGCCATGGGCCAGTCACGTGAAAGATAAATAAAAATTTCGGACAATACTGTTAGTGCTTGCATGGAACAGCGTGTTTTGATGAAGTTTCTTATGAAAGAAGGCGTGAAACCTGCGGAAATTTACAGAAGACTGCAATCACAATACGATGATGGGACAGCCAATCACAATACGATGATGGGACAGCCAATCACAATACGGTGATGGGACAGTCAATCACAATACGGTGATGGGACAGTCAATCACAATACGGTGATGGGACAGTCAATCACAATACGGTGATGGGCATTTAAGGAGTTGAAGCATACGATATCACCACCACCCAAACAGTTTCGTCTGCAGGTAAAGTGATAGTGAGTGTTTTCTGGGACTTGGCATCACTCATGCTGATTATCTACCCCGCGGTGCCACTATCAGCAGTGAACAGTTCTCACCTCGGTGCCACTATCAGCAGTGAACAGTTCTCACCTCGGTGCCACTATCAGCAGTGAACAGTTCTCACCTCGGTGCCACTATCAGCAGTGAACAGTTCTCACCTCGGTGCCACTATCAGCAGTGAACAGTTCTCACCTCGACACCACTATCAGCAGTGAACAGTTCTAACCTGTGGTGTCACTATCAGCAGTGAACAGTTCTAACCTGTGGTGCCACTATCAGCAGTGAACAGCTCTAACTCGCGGTGCCGCTACCAACAGTAAACAGTCCATACACATTCTGAGTGATGTGCATCACCGTGAACGGAAAAAACGGCCTGATTTGATCACAAAGTGTCGTTCTTCTCCTGCAAGACAACGCTCTTGCAAGATACAGGCTACCGCACTATGTGCCGTCGGCTGGGAGCTATTGCCACATCCAGCTTACAGTCCAGACCTCGCTCCAAGCTATTTCTATCTGTTTGATCCCCTACAAGAATTCCTGGCATGTCAGCATGTCAGCAGTGATGACGAAGTGAAACAGGCTATCCTGGATTGGTTCAGACAAATCTTTCTTCACTGAAGCTTTTCGAGTATTACTTAGATGGTGGGATTAGTGCATACACTCTGTGATAAGTTCATAAACTCTGGGATAAGTGCGTAAACGTTGTAGGAGATTATGTTGAAAAATAAATGTCATTTTGACTTCTTTAACATTCTTTAAAATGTCCTTTCAACAAGAAATCCCGGTTTGACTTGAGCGCCCCTCGTATATTGCCTTTGATAAACATTTGGAACTGCAAGGATCAAGGCAAACAACCATATTAATACGGGCTGCTCAAATGTTAAATCTGTTTTAATGGAAAGAGCAGTCGTCAAGAATGATACAAACTGACCAGGTCTGAAAGCAGTCCTAAAGAATACAGTTTGGTTTATTTGAATGCCGGGTACGACCAAGTCTGGCGTGTATACACACCCACAGAAACATAGTTGTGTTATAACTTTCAGTTTGCGATCAAACGCCTTGGTTCTGTGATCATATAACCGACGAATTAATTGGATGAACAAAGTACTTGAAACATCCTTCATAGAAATTGTTTTCATCTCTTGGAAGCGGCCTTTCTGTCAGAGCTGTACATTTCATCTTGCAGCTTTTTTCCTTTTCCTTTTCCTTTTCCTTTTTGGTCACGTGGTGTCAGAGTGGCCTAAAGGTGAAACGCTCCCACAATCCCAACGCACCGAGAACAAATCCCACCATGTCCAGTTTGGCAGACACAGAGTTTTTTTCTAGATACGATCGCTTCTCCACGTGCGGAAAGTAATGTGGACCTACCATACACCTGCCAAGAAACTTCTAACAGCGAAATAGGATGGCAATTGTTGTTGTTTCGAAATTCAAAAGCCCACAATGAGTAGGTCTACTCTTCTGTGTGCCCTGAAATGGACGTCTAGTGGCAGGTTGCAGCAGTTTTTCTCACATCGCGAGCTTGCTAATGAAGGGGGGGGGGGGGGGGGGGCTTCTAAGCGGTTGTGCTATGCTTGGCTTTATCTGTGTATCGCTCACTACTACGGGGATCCCGTCGATCCCTAACCTCGTTAACCAGCCTGTATTTAAGGTGGGCTAATAGGAAGCCGAGGTGAGGGTCTTGGCCAGTATGTTTTACCTGACCCTGACTAACATGTCTGATCAGTATGTTTTGCCTGACCCTGACTAACATGACTGATCAGTATATTTTGCCTGACCCTGACTAACATGTCAGATCAGTATATTTTGCCTGACCCTGACTAACATGTCTGATCAGTATATTTTACCTGACCCTGACTAACATGTCTGATCAGTATATTTTGCCTGACCCTGACTAACATGTCTGATCAGTATATTTTGCCTGACCAGACGTTAGTCTTCCTCCCCGATGGCAGTTGTAAAAAGCGACGTTCTGCAAAGGATATGCTACTTGCATTTACACGCTTTTTGTATTTCCCAGTCTTCTCTCCTGTCCGTGCTCTCTTCTCTCCTGTCCGTGCTCTCTTTTCTCCTGTCCGTGCCCCCTTCTCTCTTGTCCGTGCCCCCTTCTCTCTTGTCCGTGCTTTCGTCTCTCCTGTCCAGGCTCTCTTCTCTCCTGTCCAGGCTTTCTTATCTACTGTCCAGGCTTTCACGCTCTATAAGCCCTCGGAGACTGAATGGTCTCGAGGTAAGACGTCGGCCTTGGTTGCTGGCGGTTGTGGGTTCAAATCACGGTAAAAACCGGCATTTATTTCCCGTGGACTTTCTGGAATTTCCCCGGATCTCTGGCTAGTAGAGATCGGACGCCTGTGTTCAGTGTCGCACACGTTAACAATACCTTGGCAGTTAGAAATTCAAAATGATGTTTAAAGTGTACCCAATTTATTGCAGGATCCTCTCCGGTGATACGGAGTTGGTGTATTGTGCTTAGATTCTTCAAATATACGGACACGAACAGAACACATCGGTTAAACCGTGTGCAATAAAGTTGATTCTTCAACTGAACTAAAACTGAACCTTAAGCCCTATGAGTACTAGAACAAAGAGTAATTTCCTATCAATGGGAAACTCCGATATATTTATTCAATAATTTACTTTAAATGTAGATAGTTATTGTTGTTTTTGCTTAAAAGTAAATTACATTTTCTTGCATTTGGATGGTGAACATTGTTTCGCTTGGAAGCCCATTAGATTTTTGAATTCTCAAGTATCAGACAGGTTAAGGGACTTGAAACACAAAATTGAGCAGAGTTACTTACTCATATCTAATGCCTTTCTATCGGGCTATATTTGGTTACCCGCTCACCTTCTACCTCTGTTAGATTTAAGCAAGGCGCTGCGTTCAAAAGGAAGCTTCACAGCCCACCTTACAAATTCTCAGACCTTGTATTAAGTCTCCAGCACTTCGTCTCCAAGGGCCAGAGAACCACCGTATAACATGGGCGATAATGCTGGCCTCGGGAATTGTAAACTCAGTTTTTCACTGTGCACCGGGCACACAGCTTGGCTGTTCTAGAGATTTCTTCAAAACATGACGCTGAAAGGCATAACAGATAAAGTGAAAAAATAAGCTATCAATACTGCATCGTCTGCAAGTCTCATTTTGTTTATATTGTACTCACCAACTGAAATACCTGGTATTTCCACAATATAATGTAAAATTGGTTGACTGTGGATGTTGAGTAGATCTGTCAATAATACGTATCATTGTCGTACGCCCTGTTGCATCCCCGTGCTGAACCTTCATTCGCCGATGAATATCTTAGGTTTCACCCCTTCGCTGCTCAAAAAACGGATAACGGAACGCTGCTCCTGTTCGGTGCATGTCAGTAGTGAGGCGGCCTTCTTTTCACTGCAGTTAGGACGTCATGTTGTTCGTCTGAACGTGATGCACGCACAGGATACTCTTGGTATCCTTAGCAACCATATTAACAAGTTACAATACAAAGGCGTGGTTTGTCTAAACTCCGTCCCCCTTTTACGGCTTTCATTTGAAACGCCTCGCAGCCAAGATTTGAAGATACTGTCTTGGTGTACGCCTTGTTTTATACTTTGTCTCCTGTCTGAATTGCTGCTACTTCTTCTCAATATATATCATTAATTATGCGCAAATTTTGCTGCACTTATCTCACATGTGGGAACCAAGATAGCGCAGTGGTTAGTACCATGGCTTCCCAGCCGAGCGATCGTGGTTCGAGTCGCATTTCTCATGGAATTTTTCCGATCGCAAAACAGCACCCATAGTTGACCCAGTATCAAAAATTGGGTACTAGAGCAATCTGAAAAAGTAAAGGCTGACGACGTGATGCTGACCATGTCGCCCCTATTGTGCCCATTGTACAAGAAATAAATTTTGGTCTAACACTATTTTTCCAACATACCATATTGGCGTGTTAACGGGGGGACCTTTCTTCTACATCCTACATGTGTAGTATGACATAAAGATAGCTACCTATCTGGGGGTTCCTCCGCCCATGATCTCTTGCTTGACTTGTTTGTTTTTACAATTTGTCACGTTTTTCCTTGTCCATCTTGTTATGTTATCATCACACGTTATAATTTATCTCTGGCCCTTTCGCTCTGCTTTTTTTCTTATTTGTTTTCTTTTCACTCGACAAGACGTATTCCATTATTCCAAATTTCCACATTTAAAAGGCAGCATTAGTTAGAAATTTTCTTTCAATTTTAATGGCTTTAAGCGGCGTGGGGAGTGTAAGTTGTCTGTCCTGCGCCAAGTGCGTTGCGTCGGTCAATGTGAGCCCGGGTCGTTGCACAGTCACTCTGTCATCTATCCACCTACCTCGCGGCAGCCCCCTTGCCCTGAAGCCAGATCTACCAGCGCTGTAAGACATCAGTAGAAGCTGATGAGGGTCCATTCTCATGAGATGACCAATCCAACGTATTTTGTGCCTTGAAATGTATTCTGAACAAGACGTAGTGCCGACCATACTGCAAATGTTGTCGTTCCACATTCTGTTTTTCCTGGTAACGCCGATGATCTTCCTCAAACACTTCATTTCACAAGTCGAAATTCTACTCTCACGCGCGATGGGCAGAGGCCATGTTTTCCAAGTTTGGCACTGGTAGCACATAGTCAACAAAAATATACTGTTTATCAGCTGTTGCTTGGTTGCCAAACTAACGCTCGGGTGTCTAAGCAGTGGGGACAGCTCATAAGTCACCGCAGATTCATTCTAACACCGAGTCTCAATTTCCCTGATGATCCTGCCTTCTGCCAACAAAAAGTACAGCTCAAATCCTTGAACTCATCGACCTGTTGAAGAGCAATATCATTGACACTTATGTTGAGTGATCCAGGTGTTCTACTTATCTTCATGGTTTCTGTTTTATTCTCGCGTATTGTATATAACAGGTAGTCGGAAGCGCGTTCATGTGATTTTGTAATTTATTTTCATCGTCATACAACAGACACTGGTCATCTATAAAGAGCAATTCATGAATTGGGTTCGATTCAACGTTCGATTCATTTTGACTCGTCTCTGATGCTCTTTTGTCCATGTAGATATTGAAGAGGGGAAAGATATCATTGTCTCTTTCCAACTGCTTGTTCATTGTCCATGTGTCTACGCGATACAATAAAGACGAATGTACATCTTAACGCATGATCACTCTAATTGTGAATATGTGAGTGACGTGCTTGGATGCCAATATATGGCTCGTGTTTGTGAAAACAGATTTAGGCATCCGGAAAATAGTTCTCTGATCTCTTTTTCAGAAGATTGATGTTGCCTTTGGGGTTTGGGATGACATGTATGTGTTGATCTCTCTCCCAGTGTTTGCCATTGTCCATCTGCTCGGTAAAGTTTCTTTTTTTTCAGTTTTCAGTAGTTATTTTACTGTTTGTATGGTTTCTGGTTTGTTCTGTTGTTCTCGACTTGATCCTGTCTGAGCCAGTCTGTATGTCATATCATTACCAGGTCTATTTGAGTTGTCAGTGATAGGTGTATTTGCGTTGTCAGTGATAGGTGTATTTGCGTTGTCAGTGATCGATGTATTTGAGTTGCCAATGATCCATTACAATGTCAGTACGTGACAATGGATACAAAAAGAACGCTATACAACATGATTTTCCTAACCACATTGTGATATCAGTGCCAAAATTGGACATTGACAAGCAAAGATAACAGAAACATTGTAACAACAGAAATGAAATATCTACGCAGAATGCTTGGAGTAAGAAGAATGGATAGAATCAGAAACAGAGAGATTAGAAACCAAGTAGGTATAACCTCTACTGATGATAAACAACTGTTGAACATGACACAACACCGGCCATGGTAGGTGGTTTGTTTAGAGCAGCTTAGATGGCGCCTAACAGACTGCGGGTCTACTTTGCTCTAGTGTTTGAGTCTATTAAGATGGACTCGCACTTCCGTTAACCACCCTCCGTAAGCGCTTGTCCCAACGCAGTAGAGTATTAGGCTGCTCCAGCCTAGTCCGCTAAGCAGGAAACCTTTCTCCCGATTACATCCAACTTGTAGCAGAGCTGGGATCTGCACATAGGCATTTCCGTCTGTAGAAGTACAGGTTGACTAAGAATTAAGTAGGTACAACACCAGTGCTAGGCCTAATCAAGAGACAGCAAACCAAATAGTTTTGGCCATGTGACACGTCAAACACCAGATAGTATCTCTCAGAAAGCAATGCTATGCAGATACAATGGATACAAAGCCAAGGGCCGTCCAAGCAAAATACGGATAGCAGAAACAACAGAAGCAGTAAAGCTACCATTGTACGAAACAAATACTAGGGCCCGGTCAAAAAACCTCTTCATAACCTGACGCTGAAAGGCACAAGCACATACTAAGGCCCCGGTCAATAAACCTTCATAACCTGACGCTGAAAGGCACAAGCACATACTAGGGCCCGGTCAAGAAACCTCTGCATAACCTGACGCTGAAAGGCACAAGCACATACTAAGGCCCCGGTCAATAAACCTTCATAACCTGACGCTGAAAGGCACAAGTACATACTAGGGCCCGGTCAAGAAACCTCTTCATAACCTGACGCTGAAAGGCACAAGCACATACTAGGGCCCGGTCAAGAAACCTCTTCATAACCTGACGCTGAAAGGCACAAGCACATATTAGGGCCCCGGTCAAGAAACCTTCATAACCTGACGCTGAAAGGCACAAGCACATATTAGGGCCCCGGTCAAGAAACCTTCATAACCTGACGCTGAAAGGCACAAGCAGGACACGCGTGAAAAAAAGAAGTGGGTCATTGCATAACTATTCTGGCTTCAGGTGATGTAATAAGGTGTTTCTGCTTCGTCGACCCGACACTGATTCCATCTTTGATAGGATGGCCAATAGCTTGGGCAAATTAGGCTGTTTCCTGCTGGAGTTTCTCACTGAAGGAGAGTGCGTGGTGGAGGTACACCTTTTGTAATCAACTCTTCATCTTCTATTGTCCTACTGCTCTTGGCAGAAAGTATGATGACGCTAGCTTGTGAGCTTGTGTTGATGATATGTTGAGCTTTTGGATTGTTTCTTTGGTCCGTTGACGGACGCCGGTAAAAACCTCTTCCTCGTGGCTATCATCCCATATATTATGCGCTCGCTAGCTACACGTTGAAGATATTAGTTGCCCATCGCAAGCGATGACAGCCGCACCAACAGCCGCACCAACAGCCTCACCAACAACCACACCAACAGCCACACCAACAGCCACACCAACAGTCACACCAACAGTCGCACCAACATCCACACCAACAGCCACACCAACAGTCACAGCCACAGTCACACCAACAATCACGCCACACCAACAGTCACACCAACAGCCACAACCACACCAACAGCCACACCAACAGCCACAGCCACACCAACAGTCACACCAATAGCCACAGCCACACCAACAGCCACACAAACAGCCACACAAACAGCCACACCAACAGCCACATCAACAGCCACGCCAACAACCACACCAACAGCCACACCAACAGCCACACCAACAGTCACACCAACAGTCACACCAACAGCCACACCAATAGCCACACCAACAGCCACACCAACAGCCACACCAACAGCCACACCAACAGTCACACCAACAGCCACACCAATAGCCACACCAACAGACGGTTTTGTCTTGATGATGTAACTTGCGCTGTATTTGGATTATAGTGAGGGAGACTCTACGCTTGTCATCGACCTCAGTCTCTGGTCCTGAGCTACCTTGAACCAGTGGCAAGACCTTAGTCAAGACGACTGGAGACAACTCAGGATGCAGACACTCTGGTTCCACCTCCAGTGAGACCAGGGGCCACTTTAAAACTTTTGTGTTTCGATAATCTATCGTTTCTAATCATCGCTTTTGGGAGGCGAGTGCCTGACCTCTCGATAATAGCAACCCTAGAAGACTCTGCAGATTCTTTAGACAACCAGTTTTACATTCCAGTCAGTTTAGTTTTGTCACAAAGTGACCAATGGACGATTGGGATGTTCATGCCCTCCCGAAGTCACCCCCGTGCAGTGATGCTAGCGCCGTAGGGATCTGGGGTTGATAGATCTGGGGTTGATAGTTCTGGGGTTGATAGATCTGGGGTTGTCATTGGCCAGCTCTTTCCTGAACAGAGGGCCAGTCTTGATCAGGGACGATGGTTTAACTAGTTCCGCCCGTCTCCATATGACTCCGTCTTCTTCTTCTTTGCGTTCGGTCTCGTATTTTGTGCCACCAGATGGGCTGTCTCCATGAAGTGACACGTTAGTCGCAGGTCCTCAATGGTTCCCCACAGTTTTTCTTGAATGTTATTTCCTCGGGCCAGGTCTTCTCACGGGAACCGCCTTGGTGCAGGGGACATGTTTGCAGGATGTGTTCTGGAGTCTGGAGTCCTCTCTGACATCTGCATTGTGCAGTCTGTGCTGCTTTCATTTTATGCATGTGTGCATTTAGTCTGCAATGGCCTGTTCTGGGGCGAAAAATTGTGGTATACTGTTTCCTATTCAGTCTATTGTTTGGGTCCTGTGTGTTTTTACTGTTTGTTCTCTCTATCTGCCTGCCCCCTATATTGTTTACTTGGAAATTGGCTGCCCCTTGAGATGTGTTATTGAGGATGCTGGATGATTGTCATCGATTTTATAATGGATGATACTGCATCCTTGTCTGGTATCGAAAACACTTTATCGTATGTGCTTTAGAATAGTCACCGATGTAGTTCCCACCATTTTCCTCACCTTGCTGTTGCGAATTTTGTGGCGAATTATCTTTCCTGCTTCACCTCGTACACAGCGCATTTCACAGGCCACGATCTTACGTGTGTACCTATCTAATAGTGTCCATGTTTGACACTGACAAACTAAGGTAGGGATGATCAACGTGTTTATCAGCGTCTGTTTAGTGAACATAATGACACTTTTATGTTTCGGTATCGGTTCCAGTTGGTAGTTCACCTGGTTTGCCTTTTGGATTCAATAACCAATGTACTGGGGGATGCAGTGGTCTCGAAGTAAGGTGTGTCCCTCGTGTGCTGTGGGTCGCGTGTTCAAATCACGATGAAGACCGGGATTGTTTCACGTGGATCATCCGATAAAAATTGCCCTTCATCTCCGCGCACGTTATAAATCCAATTTAAAATATATATTCAAATTATTCGAGAGATTCTTTCCCCACAAAGAATATGTCGTAAAAAGGGGACTGTGTGGCTATAAAATCAGGTCTTAGTTATGTGGTTATCGGAGCTGCATAGATGGCACCTGACAGCCTACGGGTCTACCGTGCTCTAATTTACGCTTCCATCACCACTAGCCCCCAAAATAGTCGATCGTATATGCCAGGGGCTACCAATCTTACATTTGTTACCAGATACAGCGGGTTTTTGCCCGCCAAAAAAAATATGAATGAAAGGAGGTCACACCTCCTCACGACATTTAACGACATAAGTGGACTCAAAGGAGGTCACATCTTCCCTCGACATTTAACGACATAAGTGGACTCAAAGGAGGTCACATCTTCCCTCGACATTTAACGACATAAGTGGACTCAAGATAGATAGAACCAATGTACATGTAATCAAAAATCATTTATTTTTTTTCTACATGTGGCTTATTTACTGACTTACTTTCCGTGTCACTAGCGCCACATCATACGGCAGGAGGTCCAATGATCTTGCCACCCCGACCGCCGTGTCGTTTGCCTGTACCAGACCAGCCATCGCGCGTGGTGTAGTAGATTTGGGCAGGTCAGAAGGTGTGCCTGTGAACTAAAACCTAGTGCATCCTCATGTAGCATATTCTTTGTAGAACGTCGCTCCCTTCACAGTCTGTCTGAAAGAAACTCGTTCCCTTGCCAAAACACCAGCTTCCGCCACTGTCATACTCAGGCATTCCTGGATATCTTGGTGCCATCGTCTTCTTGGTCTACACCTTCCTCTTTTGCCTGGCATCATACATTCCATCACCGTTCTCTCAAGACCGTTGTGTCTCTTGATGTGACCAAAGTATTTGCATTTTCTAGCCAAAATGGAATTGATAAACCAGTTCTCCTCTATGCTCAGCTCTTGCCGAATGTCTGCATTTGTTCTTTTTTCTGTCCAGGGTATTCTGAGGATCTTTCTGTAACATTTTGACTCGAAGGATTCGATTCTTTGTCTAGAAGTTTTGGTAATCGTCCATGCTTCACAGCCATAAGCTGCCACAGGAAAAACACAGGCTCTCAAGACTTTTACTTTTATCGTTTTGTTGGTGCCCTGCCATAATTTCTTCAGGCTGTTCAGTCTCTGCATTGCCATAGCTAGTCTTCTTCTGATTTCTTTCGAGCAGTCACCATTTTTGTCAATTCTTGAGCCCAGATATTCAAAATGTGTAACCTGATCTATTTCCTCACCAGCCACTGTAAATTTATGCTGACATTGTGCATATCTGGCTATATTTGTTTGAGCTTCCTGTTGGTTTGACCTATCCATCTGCAGTTTCTACCTTTGCTAAAAGTCAGTGTTTGTTTATTACTTCTGACCACGTGAAACGACTTCTGATGTATCGATTTATAAATAACTTGCATTTAATTGTTCTTTATTATAATAGAGTGGTCCGCCGGGGTTTTTGTGTTTGACAAGGACAAGAATAGGACCACCGCCCCACAGAGAGCATGCCGTAAGATGCGACTAACTGTGGGACATGGCATAACGACCTGCCATGGTTAGATAGTTTGTTTAAAGCAGAATAGATAACGTCTAACCGGCTGCGGGTCTACTTTGTTCTAGTGTTCTGAGTCTATTAAGATGAACTCACACATCGGTTACCCACCCTTTGTGGAACTTGTCCCAACGTAGCGGAGTAATAAGCTGCTCGAGCCTAGCCCACTAAGGAGGAAATTTTTCTTCCGGCTACATCCAGCTCACGCCAGAGCTGGGACCTGCATCTGCCCCTATAGATGTACAAGTCGACTAAGAGCACGACTAATATAATTAAGCATGTCTAGAATTGTATACCAGAAGAAACACTGTAGCTCACAGAAAATATGAAAACATTAGAGCAAGAGAGACTTGATAGAACCAGCACAACATAGATAAACTCTGAAAGAGCAGTTAGGTGAGAAATAAGAGACGACAAGACAAGGTACGTAATGGACACCTGTAAAAACATTGAAGAATTACAAGGGAGGGAGGGAGAGGCTTTTAAGGAAACAAGAACACTGATAAGAGAGTTCAGACCAGTACCAGATAAGAGAGTTCAGACCAGTATTAGATAAGAGAGTTCAGACCAGTACCAGATAAGAGAATTCAGACCAGTACTAGATAAGAGAGTTCAGACCAGTACCAGATAGAGTTCAGACCAGTACTAGATAAGAGAGTGCAGACCAGTACCAGATAGAGTTCAGACCAGTACTAGATAAGAGAGCAGACCAGTACTAGATAAGAGAGTTCAGAGCAGTACCAGATAAGAGAGTTCAGACCAGTACCAGATAGAGTTCAGACCAGTATTAGATAAGAGAGTTCAGACCAGTACCAGATAGAGTTCAGACCAGTACCAGACCAGTACTAGAGAAGATAGTTCACACCAGTACTAGATAGAGTTCAGACCAGTACCAGACCAGTACTAAATAAGAGAGTTCACACCAGTACCAGACCAGTACTAGATAAGAGAGTTCAGACCAGTACCAGACCAGTACTAGATAAGAGAGTTCAGACCAGTACCAGACCAGTACTAAAGAAGAGAGTTCAGACCAGTACCAGACCAGTACCAGACCAGTACTAGAGAAGAGAGTTCAGACCAGTACCAGACCAGTACTAGAGAAGAGAGTTCAGATCAGTACCAGACCAGTACTAGAGAAGAGAGTTCTGACCAGTACCAGACCAGTATTAGAGAAGAGAGTTCAGACCAGTACCAGACCAGTACTAGAGAAGAGAGTTCAGACCAGTACTAGAGAAGAGAGTTCAGACCAGTATCAAACCAGTACCAGACCAGTACTAGAGAAGAGAGTTCAGATCAGTACCAGACCAATGCCACTTGTTATCAGTGAAAAAGAGAACAAAATATTAACAGAAAATAAATATTTTTTTTTTTAAAGATGAAAGGTACTCCGGAACCATGTAAGAAGACACCTCAAAGCATCCACTTACAATAATATCGAACTAAGAGATAACCTGAACACACATTGGACGAAGTACGCTAGGTAATCAAAAGCCTAAAAAAAGAGAGGTTATCGAGGTGGGATGACATCCCAGTGGAACTAATTCAGGCAGAAGGAAAGGCCAATGCTCGCATTTTCTGTACAAGAGGATCTTCGTAGGTCGCACTAGAATCTAGTTGTGGTAGTCTTGTAACTTCTTTTGCCAGTCTGTCTGCCTCCTCGTTGCCTTGGATGTTACAGTGGGATGGAACCCACTGTACCACTACTCTTTTTGGTGCGGACTGCTGGCATAGTTGACAGAGTACTGCTCTTAAATCATTAAGTTCAGTATTTTTCTGGCTTTTTAGTGCTGTAGCCACAGCCAGGGCATCTGTAAAGAGGACTATCTGGCTTTCATTGCTTTCGCCTGTCAGCATTGCTTCTACTGCAGCCTTCAGTGCCTCTGCTTCCGCTTTGAAATTGCTTGAGAATTTTCCAGTTGCCACTGACAGTATTATTTTTCTACCATTTGGTAGGCTCAGGAATACCCCTCCCCCTCCATTCTTTGTTGTGTTTGTTACAGAACCGTCGGTGTATGCATGGGTCCAGTCCATGCTTGGGTAGTTTTCCGCTATGTACCTCAGGGTTATGTCTCTCCTTTTTTGTTCAGTCTGGCTGGTCTAGTTTCAGCAAGACATTCGACAAAAGTTATCGACAAGCTATCGACAAGAGTGTGTAAATGAGAACTGGTTCATAAATTCTTCATGAACCGAAAATTGAAATAATCTGGCCACATCGAAAGACACAACAACGGTAATGAGACATCGGAAATGGAATATATGGTGCCTGGCAAGAGAAACAGAGGCAGATCAAGAAGGTGATGGCACAACAGAGGCAGATCAAGAAGGCGATGGCACAACAGAGGCAGATCAAGAAGGCGATGGCACAACAGAGGCAGATCAAGAAGGCGATGGCACAAAGATGTCAAGGAATGCTTCGGCATGATTCTAGAGCAGGCTGGAGATTTGGCAGGAGATCGAGTCTCCTTCAGATGGGCTGTCATGGGAGCGACGATCTGTCAGATGGGCTGTCATGGGAGCGACGATCTGTCAGATGGGCTGTCATGGGAGCGACGATCTGTCAGATGGGCTGTCATGGGAGCGACGATCTGTCAGATGGGCTGTCATGGGAGCGACGATCTGTCAGATGGGCTGTCATGGGAGCGACGATCTGTCAGATGGGCTGTCATGGGAGCGACGATCTGTCAGGTGAGCTGTCATGGGAGCGACGATCTGCAAATAACATGCTACGTGATGAGAATTGTGTTCGACCAAGACGTTTGAAGTTAGTATTTGATATATATTTTTTTTTTTTGGCTTTCGCCTTATTTCTCGATTCCCAAAGGCAGTGTACGTTACACTGTGGTTTTTCTTTTGCTCCTGTCGGCCCAGTGTATCCGCATTTTATGTAATATATATAAATGCATTTTATGTAAGAATCTGCTTCCTCCTACATTTTCTAAGGGTTTGCTTCCGCGGTTGTAACGGCCGGTGCTGTGATGGGGATCGAACCCAGCACCTTCTGGTTGGGAGCCATGTCACTTAACCCCTAGCCCACGCCGTCCCCAGTATTTGATATAACTTTTAAAGTTCATAAGCGTACACTTTTAGATACTCTTGCTACTTCGAGAAGCGTATATTGTTATGTAACCGTTTGCTAGTTGAGCAGCTGTAATTTAGCTTTGTATGCGCACCTCAGACAATACAAGGCATATGCCAATATTGCGGTTATCATAACAAACGCATTTGTTTTCTTGTTTTTGCTCAGTTTTGAGTTGAACACACTGGAAGGTCTATTTCTAGATCCAGTTGTCTGGTTTGCAAGGTTAAACCATCACGCGGTTAGTGTGGTGTTAACGCATTCTATCTAAGAACTTGAAAGTTATGTTTTCCCAGATTTAAGCCGTGGGCGGAGTTTTATTATCTGCGGTTTCTTTTCCTTTCCGATGTTTTCTTTGTGCCGAGATACGTATCTAACATGCTTTAATGGTGTTGTCTTTTATTCTAAGATGTGCGAGTTGAACTGGTTTTAGTTAGCAGAATGTTAGTCTTTGTGAACTGTGGAAGTGCTGGCGAACGAACACTCTGTGTTAGTTTATGTTAGTATCTTTAAAGAACAGTGTATATGTAGATACATAAGCGTGCTGGTTGTCAGTGCAACTAAAGTTGTGAGCCATGGAGGCAAACAAAGAGCGGGACTCCACCACCACACAAGTGCAGCAGGATATCGATCACTTCAAGGAGCAGTACTTGCACTCCCTGGGAATCAACGTCTCCAGAACATCGCCATTATTATCGTCCTCGTTATTGTCTTCGCCGTCGTCGTTGGCGTGTCCAAGAAAGGATAGTGTTTCAAGCGTAGGCACTCGACGAGACAGCGTAGGCACTCGACGAGACAGCGTAGGCACCAGACGAGACAGCGTAGGCACCAGACGAGACAGCGTAGGCACCAGACGAGAAAGCGTATCAAGCTCATCGTCTCAAGAAGATGGCGTTTTGTTTTCACCTTTAGCTGCAGGCGAAGATTGTTTCTCTGGGTTGTTAACCCACAGGGCAACTTCTTCTAGTTCGTGTGGCCGTGTTTCTAAACAGAGAACCATTGACTCTACCAGTACTTTACAGTATGCAGACGGTACAAATGCAGAGCCGTCTGTATTAAGTGACTCTTCAGATCGTGATCAATTGAAAATGGATTATATTAAATCTTTAGGTTTATCACACAGACCTGCTAGACCAAAAGGTATGCATTGTCTCAAGGATAGAGTCAGTCAACTAGAAACTCTCATGACCAAATCTGCGTCATCAGTCCCAAGAGAACGGTCGCTTGAAAGTTCCCAAAACACAGCTCAGCAAAATATTCGTCAGAGTTCGTCATGTACTTTCTCATCGAACCAAAGCTCACACCACTTCCGAGCGTGCAAGCCAACATCTTCAGCTGTCGACAACAGTGATGCGGGTGAGAAATACCAACCAGAAAGAGGCACTCGCAAATACAGTGCACCTTTGAGTGCTTTTCATTCAGGTAAAGGAACTATTACGACAGTTGTAAATACGCAGCGAAGCATTCCAAATTTTAACGACCACTTTCAAGATGATGGGCCAAATAGCGACCAATCTTTACATAGCGCCGAATTGCCTGTTTCACCCCCATTACATCTTTCGTCATTTCCCTGGCCATGCGATGGAAATTTTACATACTCTACGTCTGACATACCTAAACATAGAGTGGAGAGAGTATTGAGTCTTGAGTCCCGTCGAGACATTTTCGAAAAGCTATCAATGACAGAATCTTCTTCTTTTGACTCGCCAACAAAGAAGATCACAGATTTCATAACTGAACAATCCGTGATTCATAAAACGTACACAGACAAGGAAAAGGCTTTCATATTAGAATCATTTCGAAAATCTGGCGGTATACAGCAACGAACTCTGAGTCTTGGTTCAAGCTTGAACTTGCAGACGGAGAGCGTTTCTGATACCCTGGCGTCTAAACCCCAACCAGCGTCACATCTGCCTTGTAACCCAGCTCAGTCTGTGACGAAGATCGTCAACCGATTTGAAGACGCCAGTCATATTAAACTGAAGAGCAAAAGGGGGCTTGCGGACTCGGAGACGAACACAGAAGGAGGTGAGAAATTGGATGAACGATCACACGTTGTCCAGAGGGTGGCAGGTGGACCACGAGGGGAAAGAAAGATCACGCTTCTTTCGGGGAATGAGGATTGGAACTACAAAGACACACACACAGTGCAGAATGATACACACACAGTGCAGAATGATACACACACAGTGCAGGAGGGTACACATCCAGAACAGCTGGAGGTTACATATACAGTACAGCTTGATGATACACACACAGGGCAAGATGATACACGCACAATGAAAGATGATGCCAGCACAGAACTGTTCGAGGATGCACCTATAGTACAGCCCGGTGATACACTCACATATACAGTACGACATGATGATACACACACAGCGCAGGATGATACACACACAGTACCACTTGATGACATACGCACATTACATAGTGATGATAAACGCACAGTGCAGCTTGATGCTACATATACAGTAAAGGATGATACACACACATCATATACTGATGATACACACACATCATATCCTGATGATACACACACATCATATACGGATGATACACACACATCATATACTGATGATACACACACATCATATACTGATGATACACACACATCATATCCTGATGATACACACCCATCATATACTGATGATACACACACATCATACACTGATGATACACACACATCATATACTGATGATACACACACATCATATCCTGATGATACACACATATCATATCCTGATGATACACACACATCATATACTGATGATACACACACGTTACATCATAATGATACACACACATTACATCATGATGGTACATACACTTTACATCATAATGGTACAGTACAGGATGATACATATACAGTACAGAATGATACACATACAGAACAGGAGGATACACATACAGTACAGGATGATACACATACAGTACAGGATGATACACATACAGTACATGATGATACACGTGCAGTACAGGATGATACACATACAGTACATGATAATACACATACAGTACAGGATAATACACACACACTAGAAAGTAATACATATGCAGCGCATGGTGATACACAGACAGTGAAGGGTGAGACACAGGCAGTGAAAGGTGAGACACTGGCAGTGAAGGATGAGACACTGGCAGTAGAGAGTAACTGTATCAGCTCCGACACAGGCTCACAGAAGCTCCATGACCTGAGAGAAGAAACAGTCAGCGAGACGGTACTTGAATCTAAATTGAGCACGGGGCAAGAAAATCCAGAAAACGTCTGGACAGATAAGAATAATGAAGTCTGGAGTGAAGGTTCCGCGAGATTCAGCAGGGAAAGCTTTGAACAGAAAACTTCCTCGGCCTGTTGGCAGAATCATGATACTGTAGCCAGCAATCTTCACAAAGATGTCACCGCTACTCGCCAACCAAAACTTGAGGATTTCACAATTCGTAATAGCACGTGTTCCTACAAGGTTAAGGATTCAGAAATATATGACGATACATTTATAAATCATGCACCTTCTGTGGACGGCATATTTGACGATTCGAGAGGAAGTGACATTATTAAAGACATATATAGTTATAAGCAGAGAGATACTAGCATGGAAGAAAACCCACACTTGTTGGACGAATGCAGTAATGTACGCTTTCACCCCATCTGCACCTTGGGGAGCACAGAAGATAAATCTAATCTAATCCACTCCGACATATGCAATATCGGTTTCGTCGATGCAAGCTCATTTCCTTCACAGAATGAGCCTGAAGTTTATTCCCTGCACCATTTAGAGGACAATAGCTCTTCAGATTTTCGCGAAGTGCCTGGTAGTATTTGTAAGAGTGCGTCAGAAGCTTCAAGCGACTCTGACAATAGTTTCAGATGTCATGGTGATAGCAGAAATGTAAAGTGTAGAAATAGGGGTGGGTCACGTGATGGCAAAACTGTTTCCAGTGGCCTAGAAATCAAGCAAAAAGAGGAATATTTGGCAGAAACTGTCAACAGATTACCTGGACGTGACGTCAGCGAGGTACCAGGTACATCCTGCAGGCTTGAAGCAGGTGTGTTACCTGCGTTCGCTCATGATGGAGGTGAACAAGTGAGCGACGAAGTAGTTGATAATTTGAGATCAGATAGAGGTAATGGAGAATTGAATGTAAACAGCGATAAAGCAAATGTTGCGCAAACACGAAATGCTTATCAGGTTTTGGGTGAGACAGGCCAAGAAGATTCTTCTGTATGTAATGTTCTCGATGATACGTTTGATGGAATCATGGTAGATCGAAATGTGTTAGATGGAGGCGTGTTATATGAAGATGTGTTAGATGGAGGCGTGTTAGATGGAGGTGTGTTAGATGAAGGCGTGTTTGATGGAAATGTGTTAGATGGAAGTGTATTTGACGGAGGTGTGTTAGATGTAGGTGTGTTAGGTGTAGGTGTGTTAGATAGAGGTGTGTTAGATGGAACTGTGTTAGATGGAAATCTGTTAGGTCTAGGTGTGTTAGATGGAAATCTGTTAGATGGAAATCTGTTAGGTGTAGGTGTGTTAGGTGGAGGTGTGTTAGATGGAGGTGTGTTAGATGGAACTGTGTTAGATGGAAATCTGTTAGGTCTAGGTGTGTTAGATGGAAATCTGTTAGATGGAAATCTGTTAGGTGTAGGTGTGTTAGGTGGAGGTGTGTTAGATGGAGGTGTGTTAGATGGAACTGTGTTAGATGGAAATCTGTTAGGTGTAGGTGTGTTAGATGGAAATGTGTTAGATGGAAATCTGTTAGGTGTAGGTGTGTTAGGTGGAGGTGTGTTAGACGGAGGTGTGTTAGATGGAGGTGTGTTAGATGGAAATCTGTTAGGTGTAGGTGTGTTAGGTGTAAGTGTGTTAGATGGAGATGTGTTAGATGGAGGTGTGTTAGATGGAGGTGTGTTAGGTGGAGGTGTGTTAGGTGGAGGTGTGTTAGGTGGAGGTGTGTTAGATGTAGGTGTGTTAGGTGTAGGTGTGTTAGATGGAACTGTGTTAGATGGAAATCTGTTAGGTGTAGGTGTGGTAGGTGGAGGTGTGTTAGATGGAGGTGTGTTAGGTGGAGGTGTGTTAGATGGAGGTGTGTTAGGTGGAGGTGTGTTAGATGGAGGTGTGTTAGATGGAGGTGTGTTAGATGGAGCAACTCCTGAGGAAAGTCTTGAATGTGGCGAGATATTTGATTCCATAATTGACGAGGATCGCGTTTTGCAAGTTGATCTTCACATCGGCACGAGCGATACTGTGAGCCTTAAACAGGAAGACATCGATACTGTGAGCCTTAAACAGGAAGACATGGATACTGTGAGCCTTAAACAGGAAGACATCGATACTGTGAGCCTTAAACAGGAAGACATGGGTACTGTGAGCCTTAAACAGGAAGACATCGACACTGTGAGCCTTAAACAGGAAGACATGGATACTGTGAGCCTTAAACAGGAAGACATGGATACTGTGAGCCTTAAACAGGAAGACATCGATACTGTGAGCCTTAAACAGGAAGACATGGATACTGTGAGCCTTAAACAGGAAGACATCGATAATGTGAGCCTTAAACAGGAAGACATGGATACTGTGAGCCTTAACCAGGAAGATATCGATACTGAGAGCTTTAAACAGGAAGACATGGATACTGTAGCTAGCAACACATCACTGCCCAAAGGTATGAGGATTTGCTCCGCTGTTGATCAAGCAGTTGGTCAGGAACATTTGACCAATATTAGAGATCATCAGCTCACAACCAAAGGAAATGATGGACAGTTTGTGAGTTACACGTGTAAATATGGTGTACCAGAACATGATCATGGTATCGCTTGCTGTAGCTGTGGAGGCAACAGTCTTAAAGAGCTTGTTGAAAACTTGACTGTTGAAGATCTTGGAGAAAACTTGAAGAACATCACTGTCCAATACCCTGTCCGTCACTCCGCCCATGCCTGTGACTCCGTGTGTCCATTTGTAGAACATGGTGATGCAGCAAGTGAAGCGTCTCATTTTATGGAAACGGTTTCCGCCAGTAACTGCTTCTTACAGCATGAGTCTAATGCTGTGGAATCTATAGCTCATGAAGTACCAGAAGCTGGGGAGAGCTTAGCATACATGAAAACAACTTGTGTTTGTGAGAAAGATCTTACCTTCTCTTGTGAAGCTTCCAACATGGAATCTAAAGACAGCGCAATATTTAAACAGAGTATGGCCTCAGAACGTGACGTTTTGACCCGTTTGTGTTACGATCTTCACATGTTCTCACAATCAGACGAACTTAACTACAACCATCAGGTTACGTACGGGCATGGTGGGAGACCAGAATTAGCTGATAACGAGAATATGCGCCGTGGCATCATTTGTAAACCCTCAATTTTCAACATAGAAATATATGCTTCTTCGCTAGTAGACGGTGTTATGAGAGAATGTGGATTTGCCTTTAGAAATGTGTTGCCTGCGAATTCTAAAATAATTTCGGGAGAGCTGAATGCAAATTGCCAGCAGACGTGTGTAGTAACGACTGCCGAGTTAAAAGCAGCACTTAATAGGGAGACGTCGTTGCAGTCGGTCCCAGAATCTAGTAAACATTTTCCTGGTAACCATATCCCCGTGTTGCCAGTTGGTCGTAGATTTTCAGATTATGATCGTGGCGTTCAGATTCTGCCAGATAGTATGCCCCAGAGTCTTGGGAATGAATGTTTCAACATTAACAATAACGATGTGCCGGGATGTGGCAGTTTGAGCGCATGTATAGCTGAAACTACTGGTAGCATGAATGAAGTACAGGTGAATACACCGTCGTGCGTCGCTGGTGACTTGCAGGATACTCCACTCAAGACCAGTAATCTGTACAGCAGTACCAGAAGCCTTGATTACAGTGACATCCAGGCCGATTTTTCAAACACGCAACAGAACCTGCCTAGGTCCTCAAATACGCCAGAGATCCTGCCTAGGCCCTCAAACGCGCCAGACATCCTGCCTAGGTCCTCAAACGCACCAGACATCCTGCCTGGGGTCTCAAACACGCCAGACATCATGCCTGGGGTCTCAAACACACCGGGGATTTTGTTTGGGGCCTCCAATACACCAGAGATCATGTTTGGGACCTCAAACGCGCCAGAGTTCATGTTTGGGACCTCAAACGCGCCAGAGTTCCTGTCTAGATCCTTAAACACACCAGAAATCATGTATGGCGCCTTAAACACACCAGAGATCCAACCTGAGGCCTTAAATACACCAGAGATCCTGTATGGAGCCTTAAACACACCAGAGATCCAACCTGTTCCCTCAAACACACAAAAGATCCAACCTGAGGCATCAAACACACCAGAGGTCCAATCTAAGGGATTTAACACACATGAGATCCAATCTGAGGCATCAAACACACCAGAGATCTATTCTGAGGCATCAAACACACCAGAGATCCAATCTGAGGCATCAAACACACCAGACATCCAATCGGAGGCATCAAACACACCAGAGATCCAACCTGAGGCATCAAACTCACCAGAGATCCAAACGGAGGCATCAAACACACCAGAGATCCAATCTGAAGCATCAAACGCACCAGAGATCCAACCTGAGGCATCAAACACACCAGAGATCCAGCCTGAGGCATCAAACACACCAGAGATCCAATCTGAAGCATCAAACGCACCAGAGATCCAACCTGAGGCATCAAACACACCAGAGATCCAGCCTGAGGCATCAAACACACCAGAGATCCAATCTGAGGCATCAAACACACCAGATATCCAACCTGAGGCATCAAACTCACCAGAGATCCAACCGGAAGCATCAAACACACCAGAGATCCAATCTGAAGCATCAAACGCACCAGAGATCCAACCTGAGGCATCAAACACACCAGAGATCCATCCTGCGGAATCAAACACACCAGAGATCCAATCTGAGGCATCAAACACACCGGAGATCCAATCTGAGGCATCAAACACACCAGAGATCCAATCTGAGGCATCAAACACACCAGAGATCCAATCTGAGGCATCAAACACACCAGAGATCCAATCTGAGGCATCAAACACACCAGAGATCCAACCTGAGGCATCAAACACACCAGAGATCCAATCTGAGGCATTAAATATACCAGAGATCCAACCTGAGGCATCAAACACACCAGACATCCAATCTGAGGCATCAAACACACCAGAGATCCAATCTGAGGCATCAAACACACCAGAGATCCAATCTGAGGCATCAAACACACCAGAGATCCAATATGAGGCATCAAACACACCAGAGGTCCAATCTGTTGCCTTAAACACGCCAGTGATCCTGCCTAGATCCTCAAATACACCAGAAATCCAACCTGAGGTCTCATTCACGTCAGAGATGCTACCTGTAGCCTTACACATGCCAGAAATCCTGTCTGGGGCCTTAAATGCGCCAGAAATTCTGCCAGTGGCTGAGTCGGGTGTGTTCTATGTGAGAAGGAGGAGTTCAGACATCTCTGAAAGCGTAGAATCATTTTATTCAGGAACTTCGGAAATGGTGGAATCATTTCACTCTGTCGACGACAAGGAAGTTTTTGAGGATAGTAACAAAGATAGGCACCGAATGGGCACAGGTAATATGGCTGCTCTAGGAGGAGGCACGCTCGCACGAACAGATGTGAGTGACTTAAGTTGTGCGGAAAAAGAGCTAGTTACAAATAGTGCAGGCACACGAATCGGGAAAATTCTGTGTGAAGCGGATGATGGAAACGGTTTGAAATTGGTTACGAAAATATATGGTTTACCTGAGACTCAGATTAATGAAGATGGCAGTAGCAACACCTTCCAAAATGAAGATTTGGCCAAAGATGTTTATGAGGGCAACGTCACGAACAAAGAATTTGACTGTTCATTTGATTCTGAAGCGCCAACTAGCTTAGAAAACCAAGTTGCCACTAGTTTAACCGGACATGCAGGCTCTGACCATCGCGAAACTGGCGTGTCTGGAGATTGCCCTCAGGACGACAAAAACTGTAATTATATCATGGATGTATCTGATGTGCGATTATCTTGTTTTCCTTCAGTTGTGGTTGTTGAAGCATGCACAACTGCCAACATAAATGCAGAAAATATGTGTGTACAGAATGATGGAGGCGTCAGACAAACTTTGGAAAGAGACAAGGGTGTATCTTCTGAATCGATCAACGATGACACGCCCTCCATAGGTAACAAGTTGGAAGCTCTTATTCAGAAGGAAAATGGAAATGGTAGATTTTCTGTGGAGGAGAATGTGCTGACCTTTCGCAATCTGCAGGCTGAAGATCATTATATTGAGAATGACGCTGTTGGTTTGAGTCTATCAAACGTACATGATACGCTTGATGGAGTTAGCATTCAATTCACTGACAACGAACTGCAAAGTCAACACACTGAGAGAAACACTGGACTTGCCATCCTAGCAGAGAGGTGTATTACACACTTCTACGAATCTCTGTCTTGTGTTTCTTCCTGTGAGAATGCCGATAATGTTCAGAACAATAACTCAAACGTCTGCATTCAGGATACATCCGGTTTTGTTCATCAACATGATCTGAAATTGGACTGTTCTGTTCCAACCGAGGCGTATCGAGATTGGTCGAGTGAGCGTAATGTTTGCAGTGATGGAACAACTGTCTTGTGTGCTAAGAGTCACGACGAACATATATCTGTCCAACGCTCTGACGATACTGATACGGTAATCTCGGTGAAAGTAGCAGAAGTCTGCGTCATGGCTGAAAGAGACGCTGATGGCCAGCATTTTCAGGACAAAAATTATGACAGCAATACTGAAAGCTGCGGCGATGGTCCGGAGTCAATGGACAGAGATTCTTTGGAGGATGACATAGAGAGCAGCAGGGAGAAGAGCTCAGACATTGTCCTGGATTTCGGTAAGCAACTACTAAACAGATCCTAGACGAACGCGTAGAGAACTAACGATCAGTGTGTCTTGCTTGTTCATAACGGTGTGTGTACATGTTTGCTGCAGTAGTGCCACTATTGCTGTTACTTAATGAGTACGGGCAAGCTTTGTATTTGTACAAGTTTGGTTTTGTATATCATCTACCTATTTACTCTTTTCCTTTCTCATTTCTTGTCTTTGTCAGAGAAACACGCTCTTATTTTATTCAGAGTAAGACCATGTCTTCTCTTTGTCAGTATAATACACTTTCTTCTCTTTGTCAAAGTAAGACACTTTCTTCTCTTTGTCAGAGCAATACACTTGGTTCTCTTTGTCAGAGCAAGACACGTTCTTCTCTTTGTCAGAGTAAGACACGTTCTTCTCTTTGTCAGAGCAATACACTTGGTTCTCTTTGTCAGAGCAAGACACGTTCTTCTCTTTGTCAGAGTAAGACACGTTCTTCTCTTTGTCAGAGTAAGACACGTTCTTCTCTTTGTCAGAGTAAGACACTTGGTTCTCTTTGTCAGAGTAAGACACGTTCTTCTCTTTGTCAGAGTAAGACACTTGGTTCTCTTTATCAGAGTAAGACACGTTCTTCTCTTTGTCAGAGTAAGACACGTTCTTCTCTTTATCAGAGTAAGACACTTGGTTCTCTTTGTCATAGTAAGACACGTTCTTCTCTGTGTCAGAGTAAGACACGTTCTTCTCTTTGTCAGAGTAAGACACTTGGTTCTCTTTGTCAGAGCAAGACACGTTCTTCTCTTTGTCAGAGTAAGACACTTGGTTCTCTTTATCAGAGTAAGACACGTTCTTCTCTTTGTCAGAGTAAGACACGTTCTTCTCTTTATCAGAGTAAGACACTTGGTTCTCTTTGTCATAGTAAGACACGTTCTTCTCTGTGTCAGAGTAAGACACTTGGTTCTCTTTGTCAGAGTAAGACACTTTCTTCTCATCACAAAAGAAAGACATAGGTTGAAATGAATAAGGGCACTGTAACCTGCTAAGCATGTAACAAATGTAAAAACCATTGCTATTGAAATGAGAACAGTCTCTACTCAGATAATGCTTCCTGTAAGATGGCCGGTTGTTGATCCCTCGATGTTAACCTTGAAACAAACAAGCAAATCTTTATTGTTGCCATTCTTCATCACCACTGTCACAGACATCACCACTGTCACAGACATCACCACTATCACAGACATCACCACTGTCACAGACTTCATCACCATTGTCACAGACTTCATCACCACTGTCACAGACTGCATCACCACTGTCACAGACTGCATCACCACTGTCACAGACTTCATCACCACTGTCACAGACTGCATCACCACTGTCACAGACTTCATCCCATCACCATTGTCACAGACTTCATCACCACTGTCACAGACATCACCACTGTCACATACTTCATCACCATTGTCACCATTCTTAATCACCACTGTCACAGACTTCATCACCACTGTCACAGACTTCATCACCACTGTCACAGACTTCATCACCACTCTCACAGATTTCATCACTACTCTCACTTATCCCCATCACCACTCTCACTTATCCCCATCACCACTCTCACTTATCTCCATCACCACTCTCACTTATCTCCATCACCACTCTCACTTATCTCCATCACCACTCTCACTTATCTCTATCACTACTCTCACTTATCTCCATCACTACTCTCACTTATCTCCATCACTACTCTCACTTATCTCCATCACTACTCTCACTTATCCCCATCACTACTCTCACTTATCTCCATCACTACTCTCACTTATCCCCACCACTACTCTCACTTATCCCCATCACTACTCTCACTTATCTCCATCACTACTCTCACTTATCTCCATCACTACTCTCACTTATCTCCATCACTACTCTCACTTATCTCCATCGCTACTCTCACTTATCTCCATCGCTACTCTCACTTATCTCCATCACTACTCTCACTTATCTCCATCACTACTCTCACTTATCTCCATCACTACTCTCACTTATCTCCATCGCTACTCTCACTTATCTCCATCGCTACTCTCACTTATCTCCATCACTACTCTCACTTATCTCCATCACTACTCTCACTTATCTCCATCACTACTCTCACTTATCCCCATCACTACTCTCACTTATCCCCATCACTACTCTCACTTATCTCCATCGCCACTATCACATTATTTGCCATTATCATTGTAACAATTATCGTGTTTATTTCTGAATGCGTTCCTTCTCGCCTGGTTATTTCATCCATCGCTTGCTTGTGCCTGTTGAAGTGATATGCATGAAATGGTTCCCATTAATCCGAAGAGCATGTGTTTTCACATCAGAAATCTGAACTGCGCATGCACAGCAAACATCTACTTGGCTGGCTTCTCCATTTTAGGCTGGGATACTTAACCAAGTAGTCTTTTAGAGCATGCGCACAACTTCGAGGGACAGTCATTAACTAAGAGGGGTTTTATTATAAAGAGCATGGAAGAGCATGTACAACGAAAAATCGTATTTCAAGAAACAAAAGGGCTATTTATCATAGCTCCATGTAGGGATGGTTACGGCTGAGCAGTATACGCATGCAATGCAATGCCGGGCCGCCCCACTGTCGACTTGCGCTGTGAAGGAACGAGGTGTTATTTGTTTGTTTGTAGTCAGAGGGTGTTAAACCTTCTTAAATTTACAGTAAAATGCTGAAATTTACAGTAAAATGCTGAAATTTACAGAAAAATTAAGGTTCATTATGGAGACAGCTGAGTCAGAGTAGATGATATGAATGGGTAGAACGATTTCAAAACGGGGGACAAAACGTAATATACGAACCGCGGTGTGGGAGACCTGTACGTATGATAGCTAGCACAGTGAAACAGTAGATCGATCAGCTAGTTCGTAGCAACAGGTGAGTCACTTTTGATGAAATATTAGATTTTAACATGAGTCTCGGCGCTGAGCACACAATTGTTCATGATGATCTCGGTTATAGGAAAGGGTGTCGTAGATGGGTCCCAAGGACAGGTGACAAGGAGGTAATTGTGGCGGAGCAAAATTGGTTAAAGGTCACACCAAAAGACTTCATTTTGAGGGCAAACACAAACTAGTAGGCAAGTTGGAAAAGTGGACAAGAAAAATAAGACACAACAAATTTGTGATTCGCGCTCTTGTACAAAACTCCAACTTAAATTCGTAGGCGAAGAGATTGAAAATGTTGTACACTCAATACTAAACAACAATGGGAACTGTACAAAAGAAGTAAGAAGACGACTGCCTGGCAATGCAGAAGATAAGGAGAATGCAAAACATATTGCATAATACAAACAAAGAACTAAAACTAAAGATGCTAAGGACATACATTTTTCTCCAGTGACATCTTATCGATGCGAATCATGGACGATTATAAAAGCAATAAGAACGAAGATCGGTGCATTTGAAACACAGTGCTATAGAAGAGTCCTGAAAATCCCGTGGACAAAGAAAAACGGCAAGACCTGAATGGGGAGGAGAATTGACTCATAAATGACGTAATGACCCCAAAACTGAGGTTTTTTTAACACGTCAAAAGAACACAACGGACTGGAGAAAGCGTTTATGGAAGGCATGGTTAATGGGAAGAGAGCTAGGGGTACCAAGAAGACGATGGACCCAGGATATCAAGGAGACGCTGGACTTGACCTTGGAGCAGGCCGGAAGATTGGCGGAAGACAGAGTTTCCTACGGACAGGCTGTCATGAGAGCGACGTTCTGCAAAGGACATGCTACACGATGATGATGCTCTTGTACAAATTTTATTAATAAAATTGCTGACATTTAATGACTGTCCTTTGTAATTGATTTATTGGACCAATCATAAAACAACCTTTCATATGTTTCTTTCGGTTCACTTTTCGTCATTTTATATTGTGGGTGAACTACTTCCGCTCCGCCATAATACTGCTGTTGCCACTACAGTCAATTGGTAAGGCACTCGCCCCTTAAAGCGATGAACGCAAACGGAAACCGCAAGTTTCAACAGATCCATAGTCTCAAGGAAGGAAAGACCAGAGTGGTAGCATCCTGAGTTACCCCAAGTGGTCTTGACTGGTCGACTTGCCAGTCGTTCAAGGTAGCTCAGGACGAGAGTGTGAAGTTGATGACCAGCGCAGTTCTTCTTGATTATAATCCAAATTCAGCGCAATTTACATCAAGACCCAAACAATGCCCAATAATACCGCCATCATCTCTTGAGATCGGCCAACTAACAAGAGAACTGAAGTTTGATTCCTATTTTACTGTTTTCGGCTCCATCACTGCCGACGCCACCCCTAAACCTTTTTCTTTCATGTTCCAATCTAGCATATGTCTAATTATATTCCTTAGGTTTTACACTATCCAGTAATCTTCTGGGTGTACAATCATAACTCGTACACAAAAGAACAAGTACTAGTTTAAGCCACCTATCATGTCACACGTGAGTGTCTGATCAGTAAAGTGAAGAGCACTGGCTTGTCAAAACAGAGGTGCGGGGTTCATTCGATGCAGATGTATGGGGGTGGGGGAGGGGTCATGTGTAAAACAAAAAGGGGGACGGGTATTTGAAAACCGCTACCTGACCTACGGTTAGGGAAAGAAATGCAGCCAGGAAGGTAACTGGCCACCACCACCTTAAACACGCTATGGATTAATACAATGAAGTTTTTAACACATCATCCCCTACGGCAGTTTATGCTATGAGATTTAATTTACTTTATCATTCACATGAAAAGGCGACTAAACATTCCGATCGGACCTGTTAGTCAGGGTGAGGCAAAATATTCTGTTCGAACAATGTTAGTCAGGGTCAGGCAAAATATTATGTTCGGACAATGTTAGTCAGGGTCAGACAAAATGTATTGACCAAGACCCCCACCCCAGCTCACTTCCACTTATGTCTCCCTGGAAACGGGCTGTTTACATGGCAGCTGGCTAGAGAGTTGAGGGATAAGCGTGATCCCTCCAATACTGAGCGCCACGCAGATGAAGGCAAGTATAGCACAGCCACCTGGAGGACACTGGTCCATCTTCATCAGAACGTTCAGTATGTGAGTAAAGCTACCGCAACCAGTCACTTAACGCCCTCTGAGGGCTGAAAGACGAGTAGTCTTAATCTTGTGGGCATTCAGCAACAACACTACTATCATGCCCTCACCGTTTGCATCACGATACTCGTGTCTGCAAGCTTACGGAAAGTGCTCACTGCGCTTTATTTGTGACATAGGTAAATTACCTAGCACATTTCCTTGTAAACAAACAATATTAGAAAAGCGGGCTTTCTGTCAATGTTTCAAACACGGGGACAGTCATTAAGAAACATCAATTTTATTGACACACATAGAAACATTAGAGTTAGATTCATAGCTGTGAGATGAGATGTGTGAAAAGTGTAGCCAGAAAGACAATTCGTGACCGAATCCGCAACACTACGCTGAGGCAGACAGTGGGGACAAACCCAGTTAGTGCCTACATTGACTCCGAACAAACCCAGTTAGTGCCTACATTGACTCCCAACAAACCCAGTTAGTTCCTACATTGACTTCCAACAAACCCAGTTAGTTCCTACATTGACTCCCAACAAACCCAGTTAGTTCCTACATTGACTCCCAACAAACCCAGTTAGTGCCTACATTGACGACCAACAAATCCAGTTAGTTCATACATTGACTCCCAACAAACCCAGTTAGTGCCTACATTGACTCCCAACAAACCCAGTTAGTGCCTACATTGACTCCCAACAAACCCAGTTAGTTCCTACATTGACTCCCAACAAACCCAGTTAGTGCCTACATTGACTCCCAACAAACCCAGTTAGTGCCTACATTGACTCCCAACAAACCCAGTTAGTGCCTACATTGACTCCCAACAAACCCAGTCAGTGCCTACATTGACTCCCAACAAACCCAGTTAGTTCCTACATTGACTCCCAACAAACCCAGTTAGTTCCTACATTGACTCCCAACAAACCCAGTTAGTGCCTACATTGACTCCCAACAAACCCAGTTAGTGCCTACATTGACTCCCAACAAACCCAGTTAGTGCCTACATTGACTCCCAACAAACCCAGTTAGTTCCTACATTGACTCCCAACAAACCCAGTTAGTGCCTACATTGACTCCCAACAAACCCAGTTAGTGCCTACATTGACTCCCAACAAACCCAGTTAGTGCCTACATTGACTCCCAACAAACCCAGTTAGTGCCTACATTGACTCCCAACAAACCCAGTTAGTTCCTACATTGACTCCGAACAAACCCAGTTAGTGCCTACATTGACTCCCAACAAACCCAGTTAGTGCCTACATTGACTCCCAACAAACCCAGTTAGTGCCTACATTGACTCCCAACAAACCCAGTTAGTGCCTACATTGACTCCCAACAAACCCAGTTAGTGCCTACATTGACTCCCAACAAACCCAGTTAGAGCCTACATTGACTCCCAACAAACCCAGTTAGTGCCTACATTGACTCCCAACAAACCCAGTTAGTGCCTACATTGACTCCCAACAAACCCAGTTAGTGCCAACATTAACTCTCAACAAATCAAGTGGTTTAGTCATTTACTCAGAACGCATTGTGACTAGCCTGCGGCAAGAATATATCTTATGGAGGTTTCCGGTCCAAGGGCATGCATATCTAACGACAGCCAAGTCTCCATATCTAACGACAGCCAAGTCTCCATATCTAACGACATGCAAGTCTCCATATCTAACGACAGCACAAGCATCCATATCTAACGACAGCCAAGTCTCCATATCTAACGACAGGCAGGTCTCCATATCTAACGACAGCACAAGCATCCATATCTAACGACAGCCAAGTCTCCATATCTAACGACAGCCAAGTCTCCATATCTAACGACAGCCAAGTCTCCATATCTAACGACAGCCAAGTCTCCATATCTAACGACAGCCAAGTCTCCATATCTAACGACAGCCAAGTCTCCATATCTAACGACAGCCAAGTCTCCATATCTAACGACAGCACAAGCATCCATATCTAACGACAGCCAAGTCTCCATATCTAACGACAGCCAAGTCTCCATATCTAACGACAGCCAAGTCTCCATATCTAACGACAGGCAAGTCTCCATATCTAACGACAGCCAGGTCTCCATATCTAACGACAGCCAAGTCTCCATATCTAACGACAGCCAAGTCTCCATATCTAACGACAGCCAAGTCTCCATATCTAACGACAGCCAAGTCTCCATATCTAACGACAGCCAAGTCTCCATATCTAACGACAGCCAAGTCTCCATATCTAATGACAGCACAAGCCTCTCACTTGACGGTGACAAGAAATCAACGGATTCAGGCTGTCTGCGACATGTCATGTCACGGGCAGTAGAACGAAAGAAAAGCCAAGTTTTATTAATCACATTTTTACAAGATAGGGAACCAGAATGACGCTTTTTTTAAATTTTTTAATTTTTCTTTTTTTTCGACATGGTCTCCGTCCCTGACAACACATTCACTCTGTCCACCTATCCACTAGCTTGTGGATGTCCAATACACTCTCTCCACCTATCCACTAGCTTGTGGATGTCCAATACACTCTCTCCACATATCCACTAGCTTGTGGATGTCCAATACACTCTCTCCACCTATCCACTTGCTTGTGGATGTCCAATACACTCTCTCCACTTATCCACTTGCTTGTGGATATCCAACACACTCTGTCCACCTATCCACTAGCTTGTGGATCTCCAACACACTTTGTCCACCTATCCACTAGCTTGTAGAGGCCATCTACAAAAAAGTATTTTGGTGCGACCTTTAACCAATTTTGCACCACCTCTTTTATTTCGTTGTCAGTTGTCTTGGCACCTATCTGCTACACACTTTTCTATAACCGAGGCCATCATGGACAATTATGTGCACAGTGCGTGACATGTTTAAATCTGAGGTTATTTCATCAATAGTGACTTTCCTGGTGCTACGGACTAACTTGTCGATCTGTTGTTTCACTGTGCTAGTTGCCACACTGGCAGGTCTCCCACACCGCAGTTCATAAATGACATTTTTTGTTTCGTTTTTTGAATCTTAGTGCCCATTCATACACTCTCTTCTATTCAAACCCTCTGTCCACACAAAAAACAACGCTTCGTTCTTTCACGGTGCAAGTCGACACTTGTTAGCTTTATTGCGCATTCACATACTGCTCGAACGTCACAAGCCTTACATAAAGTTGTGGTCCTGAGTGGTCTTTGTGTATGACAAAAACAATAATAGCACCACTGCCCCACATATAGTCTGTCGTAAGAGGCGATTAACTGTGTGACATGGCTAACCAGCCATGGTTAAGTGGTTTGTTAAGAGCAGCATAGATGGCGCCTAACAAGCTGCGGGTCTACTTTGCCCTTGTGTTTGAGTATATTAAAATGGACTCGCACATCGGTTAATCACCCTCCAAGAAACTGGTTGTATGCAAACTCTTGGAGTCTTCTAAATCAGTATAAAAACATTAATTTTAAAAAAATCTTTTGTGTCAGAAATAAGATTTTACGTTATATATACTTGTCTATGGCGGTCCCAGTGTTCTCGAGGTAAGGTGTTCGCCTCGGGTGCTGGAGGTCGCGAGTTCAAATCCCGATGGAGATACCGGGATTTTTTTCACGTGGATCATCCGGTAAATATTTCCTCTGATCTCTGAGTAGTGAGACACCCGTGTGAAGTGGTGGGCACGTTAAAAATACATTAGCAGTTGGAAATCGAAAGGAGTACGCCTAACGGTCGCTGTTCGGGCAAAATTCAAGTTAAAAATTTACTCAAATTATTCTAGGGATTATCGCCCCACAGAGAATATGTCGCAAAAAAAGGGGGATTGTGTGGCCAGAACACTAGGTCTTGGTTATGTGGTTAGCGGAGCGGCTTAGATGGCGTCTGACTTGCTCTAATTTACGCTTCCACCTCCACCAGTCTCAAAAATAGGCGATCGTATGTTCCAAATGCTAACATATGCAGGAATTGAACTGGCAAGTCACCAGTGGATTTTGACCTGCCAAAAAAACTGAACATAGATAGATACTTGTCTATGCACTTTATAAGATACTTGTCTATGCACTTTATAAGATACTTGTCTATGCACTTTTTAAGATACTTGTCTATGCACTTTATAATAGAATTGCTCTCAATTAATGACTGCCCCTCGTACCTATCTGTTATTGAGTTCGTTAGCCGATCCAAGGGGAACAATTCACTCAATCCATCAGTAAACATGTGCTCGTATTGTCAGGCCACCTGCCTAACGTATGTTCTCACGAGCTTGCACAACCTTGAAATGCATCTGTACTTTCGTTTTTCTTGGCACTTTGTTTGATTCATTTGAGTGAGTACAGCTTTTGCTTTCCTCTGGTTGTTCTGCCATTAAAGACACGAATATTTGCGGGATTGGCACCAACTTTTGGAGTGTAACCTGCTTTTGTTAGGAGCTGACGTGTTTCCTCTTAAAGAGGGAATATTTCGGGCAGTAGGTCAATAATGGTTGTGATGTTTTGGTTGACGATGGCGACTTTATTGTGAGGATGGTGGTGGTAGTGATGATAATGGTGCAGTTAGTTACGACAGTCATGGTTGTTGTGATAATGGTTGTGGTAGTTATGATAAGGGAGATGATAGTTGTGGTAGCTATGATAAGGGAGATGATAGTTGTGGTAGCTATGATAAGGGGGATGATAGTTGTGGTAATGGTTGGCCAGAAAAATACGGACCTAAATTACCCAAGATCAGTACCCTGTCAACTATGCCAGCAGTCCACACCCAGAAGAGTCGTAGTACAGTCGGTTCCATCCCACTGCCACATCCAAGGCAACAAAGAGGCAGACAGACTGACGAAAAAATATGGACGGTTACCACAACCAGGTTCAAGTGTGATCTACGAAGAGTCCAAAAGGTTTATTAGGGCCAGGTACATGGACAAATGGGAAACAGAGCATACTGGCTACACACACAAAATTATGCTATTACGATTTTTCTGATGCTACATAAATTTTGCGAAAATATTCGCAACTTTATTTCTCATTTTGGTAGTTCTTTTAGTTTGTCTTTTTTGTTGTTGCCATCGCCTTATTTCTCTAATCCCCAAGGCGGTGTGCATTGCACTGTGGTTTTTATTTTGACCCTGTGGGCCTAGTGCATCCGACTTCAGCATGCATTTTATGTAAGGGTCTGCTACCTCCTGCATTTTCTAAGGGTTTTCTTCCCCGGGGTAACGGCCGGTGCTGTGTTGGGGATCGAACCCAGCACCTTTGGGTTGTGAGCCGTGTCACTTAACCACTAGCTCACGCGTCCCCACTACTGTAGTTGACATTCAAAGCTTTTAACTTTTTTGTTTGTTTGTCAATAAATATGTTGTTATTTTTGGTGTGTCTAGAGACATAACTGAATAAAGCAGTTGTTGGTGTTATAGATTTTATTGTGTGTTTGTTAGTTTCTGAGATACAAGATAATGGTGATAATGTATTGAAGAAAACAAAATATATCATCTCGACCGTCAGGTCTAGTCGCTCCGATAGAAAACCAAGGAATCCACAACAACGTATCGATAGTGTCTTTATAATATCGACACAAGTGTTATTTTTCAATTCAAACGTAGTTAATACATCTAAATAAACAGAATCTAACCAAAAAAAATCTTTCCCAACAACCTACTTCGTCTTTCTAAAAAATATCAGCCGGCTCCAATCTGCGTAATAAGAAGATAAATCGTTCAAAATCCATTTGTAATCTAACATACAATACTTTTCCCGGCAAAAGACCTGTGTAGATGGACGTGACGTGTTCAGCTTTAAAAATGGCCTTGGGTTGGGCCTCCGTCCATACATTTTTTTTTTTTTTCCAATTTCCAATTTGTAGGCTGAATATGTCAAAATTCGTTGGATAACCGCGCTCTAAAAGCCGAAAAAGCGACCACAAAAATGGTGGTTTAAGGAAATATATGAGGTCGTGAATGCTACTGTGCATGAATCACACAGTAGTGCTCGTTCTAGAGCAGTGTTTCCCAACTTATTTACACATCCGGACCACTGAAGTTAGGAACAATTTCCGCGGACAGCTCAGACAGAAATAAAGTAAAGGATAATTAGAAATAACTTAACTGAACGTGTGAGTCCATCTAAATAGACCCGCAGCCAGTTAGGCGCCATCTATACTGCTCTTTACAAACCACCTGGGAAAACGTACAAATAATTTTGAATAGATTTTTAGTTAGAATTTTCTAAATTTTGTCCAGGCAGCGGCCGTTAAGCCTACTTTTCGATATCTCACGGCCAAGGGATTTTTAAAGTGCTCGACACTGAACACGAACTCACTACCCAGACATCAGAGGTCCGATCTTACTACCCAGAGATCATGGAACCAATCGCACTACCCAGATATCAGGGGTCCGATCTCACTACCCAGAGATCAGGGGTCCGATCTCACTACCCAGAGATCAGGGGTCCGAGCTCACTACCCAGAGATCAGGGGTCCGATCTCACTACCCAGAGATCAGGGGTCCGATCTCACTACCCAGAGATCAGGGGTCCGATCTCACTACCCAGAGATCAGGGGTCCGATCTCACTACCCAGAGATCAGGGGTCTGATCTCACTACCCAGAGATCAGGGGTCTGATCTCATTACCCATAGATCAGGGGTCCGATCTCACTACCCATAGATCAGGGTACGATCTCACAACCCATAGGTCAGGGGTCCGATCTCACTACCCAGAGATCAGGGTACGATCTCACAACCCATAGGTCAGGGGTCCGATCTTCCTACCCAGAGATCAGAGGAATGTCTACCAGAAGATCCGCGGGAACAAATTTTGTTCTCCACCTTGGTTCGAACTTGCGACCCCCACCCCCTAAGGCGGACACCAAATCTTCAGACCAACTAAGTCTCCTTGATTTTCATTTTTTTTTTTTTCATTTATGAAACCAGCGGGGCGTGTCTGTTAACAACGTTGTTACACAATTCCGGCCTGCGACAGTTAAATATGATCAATTTGCTCTCGTGTTACTTGTGTTCCGAAATACAAAAATTCAGTCAGAATTATGTGATAAATTCACATCTAATACTTATCTATGAATTTAAGATTGATCTAATTTACGTTAAGCCATATTTGAAGCTGTCAATTTACCCCAAAAAAATCTTCAAAGAACAATTCACTTCCTTGGATAAACACGCATAACGTAGATGAGCTTTTGTGTCCGAAAAGTACGGGAACTTATGTAGTTGACGTCATTTGAGTTAACAAAGTTAGCCGACAGAGCTTAGATCACCTCAAGGCGACCTCTACATTTAATAACTTTTTTGCGGACCGGCAAGAAATTTGCGCCGGTCGGTCCGTGGACCAGCGATTGTGAAACACTGTTCTAGATATCTTTTCATGACCTGACGCTGAAAGGAAAATCAGGATAAACGAAAAGAACATGAAAAATATTATCGGTAAACTTAATTGTCGCAAATAAGCTTGCGTCGTGTGACATACAAATTGACATGTAACACTCGTCTGTGGGGGACCCATGGTCTCGAGGTAAGGTGTTCTTCCAGCTGCTGGAAGTATCGGGTTCAAATCACGGTGGGGGCCTGGATTTTCTAACGTGGATCATTCGGTATAAATGTCACCTAATCTTTGAGTAGTGAGATCAGACACCCGTGTTCAGTGACACGCACGTTAAAAATCCCTTGACAGTTGGAAATCGAAAAGAGAAGACTTAGCGCCGCTGTTCGGGCAAAATTGATGTTAAAAATCTACTCAAATTATACTAGGGATTCTCGCCCCACAGAGAATAAGTTGTAAAAATGGACTGCGTGGCTATAACATCAGGTCTTGGTTATGTGGTTAGCGGAGCAGCATAGATTGAGCCAGGCAGGCTGCGAGTGAACCTTGTTCTAATTTACACTTCCACCAGTCCTCCAAATAGACGTTCATATATTCCAGGGGCTATCAACCTACCGTTTGTTAACAATTACTGGGATTGACCTGGCAATCCTTCATCAGCGGATTTTCGCCTGCCAAAAATATGAAACAAAGGAGGTCGCTCCTCCACACGACGCCGCTTAACGACACAAGTGGACTGAAAATAGATAGATAGACGTACTGATAGATAGATAGATAGACGTACTGATAGATAGATAGACGTACTGATAGATAGATAGATAGACGTACGGATAGATAGATAGATAGATATATAGATAGATAGATAGATAGATAGATAGATAGATAGATTGATTGGTTGGTTGGTTGGTTGGTTGGTTGGTTGGTTGGTAGGTAGGTAGGTAGGTAGGTAGGTAGGTAGGTAGGTAGGTAGGTTGGTTGGTTGGTTGGTTGGTTGGTTGGTTGGTTGGTTGGTTGGTTGGTTGGT
>JAVGWX010000015.1:27150182-27170719 GCA_036924085.1 Ariolimax columbianus
ATACACCAAACATCACCCCCATACACCAAACCTCACACACATACACCAAACCTCACCCCCATACACCAAACATCACACCCATACACCAAACCTCACACCCATACACCAAACATCACCCCCATACACCAAACCTCACACCCATACACCAAACATCACCCCCATATACCAAACATCACCCCCATATACCAAACATCACCCCCATACACCAAACCTCACACCCATACACCAAACATAACCCCCATACACCAAACATCACCCCATACACCAAACCTCACCCCCATACACCAAACCTCACCCCTATACACCAAACCTCACACCCATACACCAAACATCACCCCCATACACCAAACCTCACCCCCATACACCAAACCTCACACACATACACCAAACCTCACGCCCATCCCGTACACCTTTACCGAAATAACCATGCTATTGAAGATATGAGCCCTGGTCTTGAGGTCAAACTATTGAAGATATGAGCCCTGGTCTTGACGCCAGTCAAACTTAACGTCAAGTTTTTATACTGGTTTAGAAGACTCATCAGTTTGTATACAAGCAGAAGGGCGTCGCTGTAGTCAAGAAGTTGAAGTATTCGCCTCTCTCGGTGATGAACGGAAACGGTGGGTGATTGAATCCCGCAAGTTTCAAGCGACCCGTGGTCTCACGGGAGGTAAGACCAGAGTGCTTTTATCCTGAGTTACCTCCAGTCTTCTCGACCAAGTCTTGCCACTGATCCAAGGTAACTTGGGTCAAGAGTGAGAGTGACGACCAGCGCAGCTGCTCCTCGCTATAATCCAGACAAAGCTGTCTGATGATGTGGCCATCATCGCTTGCGATGGGCAATAACATATACAACCAGTTACATTTGCATAACCATATTCTAAAAGATATGCGCATCTAATAGACTCTTAAATGCATTAACTTCCCTGCCTCCACTACCTTTTGGGGCAATGTAATACAAGCATTCACCACTCTCTGACTAAAGGAATATTTCCTAATATCCAATCTGGACATTTCTTTAGTTAATTTGTATCTGTGCCCTCTTGTTCTCGTTGGGGGTTGTGTTTTGAAAAAAAAACTTATTATAGTCTAATTTAACCTTTCCTGTGATTATTTTTATAAACCTGTATTGTCACCTTAATTCTTTTCTTTTCAATGCACTGTGTGCCAGTTTGTCTCTTTCCTCATAACTGTAATTCTGGAATCGCACTATCAGTTTTGTCGCTCTTCTTTGCATCCTTTCCAGCATGTTTATATTCCCTCTATGATAAGGACTCCACACCTGGAAACTACTCCAATCTAGGTCTAACTATAGCTTTATACAGTTTGACAATCACTTTCTTGCTCCTATGTTTAATATTTCTTTTGATCATACCTAACATTGCATTTGCCTTATCCACTGCTACATGGACTTGCTCACTCACTTTACCTGTATGCTCTATTATAACCCCTAGTTCCCTTTCCTTATCTTTCATTCTAATATTGTTCTCGCCCGTACTGTAAGTATGTTCCATATTGCATCTACCCATATGGATGACTACATTTATCTATATTAAACTCCATTTGACATCTCACAGACTAGTCTTGAATTGTTATCTAATTCCGACCATGATATGTCCATCTATACTTTAGATGGGACACTCCTACATAGTTTTGTGTAGTCCCAAAATTTTTCAATCATGGATCCTATATCAATGTCCAAATCGTTTATATATATCAAGAACAATATTGGTCCCAAAACCGAGCCCTGTGGCACTCCATTCTTTACTTCACACTGATCAGAATACTCCTTATGTATGCCCACTCTGTGCCTTCTTCCAGTTAACCAACTTTCAATCTATTCGGCAACTTCCCCACCTATTGCATGTGATTTTAAGTCACATCGGTTTAATGTGGTTGAAGCATAGCTAACCCCCTGCTCTCCGTGGAGAAACGCTTATCAATGTTGTCATGTTCGTTCATCACTTCTAATTTATTTTCCTGAGTTTGGCTACTTCTGTAAAACAATACAGGGTTCATGGGTCATGCATCTTGTAAACTGTTTGCGACAGTGATGAGTAACACTAATGGTGTAGGTATGATGAGTAACACTAATGGTGGGTGTATGATGAGTAAAACTAATGGTGGGGGTATGATGAGTAACACTAATGGTGGGGGTATGATGAGTAAAACTAATGGTGTGGGTATGATGAGTAACACTAATGGTGTGGGTATGATGAGTAACACTAATGGTGTGTGTAGTGTGTATGCTTCTAGGCTTGTGTGTTGTTAGTATTGCATGTAAACACAAGAAATAAACAAAAGCGTACACTGCTTTTAATTTATTTTCAATGTCAGAAGTATTACTTTTTTTATTACTTGAAAACCCTTCTCAGCTGCGGTCGTCTTATTATTATTATTATTATTATTACTATGAATCATATTCCCGGAGCTATTAGCGTCAGACATGAATGACAACTCTCCCCTGCACTTCAAAATATTCCTAGAAGTAATTTTGACTAATGCCCCTTAAAGATCGTGCCGGCACCTTCAGTACTAACTAATAGTTACCCATCGCAAGCGAAGATGGCGACACCATCAGACTAATGCTGCGAAATGTGTTCTATAAAAACCAATCCTGAAACGTCACACACTGCGACATTCAGGCAGGGCACACACGTTGGAACTCAATAACGATGGGAAGTCAACAACCATGAATGGACTAACCTAACATCCGAGGAGGCACAAAAAGTAACCGCAGACAAAGAGGGATGGCGGAGTATTGTTGATGTGTCAGCACGGGTGCCCCAAAGATCTAAAGAAGTTAGTTATTGGGGATTCTAGTTAGTAGTGATGGGGGCCGCCTTGCATTCCCGCCGATTCTAGGTAGTAGTGAGGGCGGCCGCCTTGCTCTTTCCCGCCGATTCTAGTTAGTAGTGAGGGCGGCCGGCTTGCTCTTTCCCGCCGATTCTAGTTAGTAGTGAGGGCGGCCGCCTTGCTCTTTCCCGCCGATTCTAGTTAGTAGTGAGGGCGGCCGCCTTGCTCTTTCCCGCCGATTCTAGTTAGTAGTGACGGGAGCCCCAATAAGTTCAGTTGTGGACACCATATAAGTAAGACTGTATTTATTTATAGTTAGAAAGCCAATGAGAAAGAAGAGCTTGCTTCTCCTTCTTCATTTCAATTGTGATTTTAATCGCCTTCTCGACGTTCTATCGCGATCTGTATTTTGTTGTGATGGCGGCCAATGCAGAAAACTCTATCTCACACGAGTAGGATGTTGCAAATGAAATTAAAACTGGTTGGGATTTCCTGCCTACTTCTGTATACAGTATTCCTGGTTCACCAAGCTCCAAAACTTTGCTAGTTATGAAGAATCGAACTTCGATTTCAGTGTGGTTTGATGAAATATCAATAATCTGCTCTTATTCTCTATTAGTGAAGTGTAGATGGGAGTTCTGTACTGAAGGGATTTTTTATCCAAGTGTGTTGGTCGGTCTCTTCTGAGAAAGTACTTGCTAAAGTAAACATTGAGCTGGGTTAAGTGGTCAACAAACACAGCCTTCAGTTCTTCACTCAGCTCCAAGTAATTGTCTTCTAAACAGGTGTGCTGAGGCGGAAAGTAGTCATTTATGTCTTTCTGGTCTAGCAAATTATGACACTTCTAGCACATAATGACGCTTCTGGCACCTAATGACACTTCTAGCACCTAATAACACTTCTAGCTCATAATGACATTTATAGCACCTAATGACACTTCTAGCACATAATGACACTTCTAGTACCTAATGACACTTCTAGCACCTAATGACACTTCTAGCACCTAATGACACTTTTAGCACCTAATGACACTTCTAACACCTAATGATACTTCTAGCACATAATGACACTTCTAGCACCTAATGACACTTCTAGCACCCAATGACACTTCTAGCACCTAATGACACTTCTAGCACCTAATGACACTTCTAGCACCTAATGACACTTCTAGCACCTAATGACACTTCTAGCACCTAATGACATTTCTAACACCTAATGACACTTCTAGCACCTAATGACACTTCTAGCACCTAATGACACTTCTAGCACCTAATGACACTTCTAGCACCTAATGACACTTCTAGCACCTAATGACACTTCTAGCACCTAATGACACTTCTAGCACCTAATGACACTTCTAGCACCTAATGACACTTCTAGCACCTAATGACACTTCTAGCACCTAATGACACTTCTAGCACATAATGACACTTCTAGCACATAATTACACTTCTAGCACCTAATGACACTTCTAGCACCTAATGACACTTCTAGCACATAATGACACTTCTAGCACATAATGACACTTCTTGCATCTAATGATACGTATTGGTACATGCAATCATACCTCGGCGGAAACATGTCATTCGAAGATCGAAATTAATTGATGGACTTTGGCTCATAATATCAAGCCCAACACTTTTCCCAAGTGACCGCGACGCTCAGCAGAGGGTCCACGAAGCCCCTGGGACGCGCGACGCACAGTTTGAAAACCTCTGGGCTAAACATTTATGGGCCTTGCTGGGGATGTTTGACTTGTCTGTGGGGCTTGTCCGCAGATACACGTGGGTAATGGCGACAATTGTATCCAGTGTAAGTGCCTGTTCAATATCTTATGTCCATTTCTCATGCGAATCAGGCTCAATCCGCTCCTCTCAGCAAAGGCAGTGAATAGGTTGTTTTTTTTTAAATTTGTTTGATTGAATGTGTTTGCCTCACTAGTTATATATCAAGGCAGTGAATAGGTTGTTTTTTTTTAAATTTGTTTGATTGAATGTGTTTGCCTCACTAGTTATATATCAAGGCATTGAATAGTTTGTTTTTTTTTAAATTTGTTTGATTGAATGTGTTTGCCTCACTAGTTATATATCAAGGCATTGAATAGTTGTGTTTTTTAAAAATTTGTTTGATTGAATGTGTTTGCCTCACTAGTTATATATCAAGGCATTGAATAGTTTGGTTTTTTTAAATTTGTTTGATTGAATGTGTTTGCCTCACTAGTTATATATCAAGGCATTGAATAGTTTGGTTTTTTAAAATTTGTTTGATTGAATGTGTTTGCCTCACTAGTTATATATCAAGGCATTGAATAGTTGTTTTTTTTTAAAATTTGTTTGATTGAATGTGTTTGCCTCACTAGTTATATATCAAGGCATTGAATAGTTGTGTTTTTTTTTAAATTTGTTTGATTGAATGTGTTTGCCTCACTAGTTATATATCAAGGCATTGAATAGTTTGGTTTTTTAAAATTTGTTTGATTGAATGTGTTTGCCTCACTAGTTATATATCAAGGCATTGAATAGTTGTTTTTTTTTTAAATTTGTTTGATTGAATGTGTTTGCCTCACTAGTTATATATCAAGGCATTGAATAGTTTGGTTTTTTAAAATTTGTTTGATTGAATGTGTTTGCCTCACTAGTTATATATCAAGGCATTGAATAGTTGTTTTTTTTTAAATTTGTTTGATTGAATGTGTTTGCCTCACTAGTTATATATCAAGGCAGTGAATAGGTTGTTTTTTTTAAAATTTGTTTGATTGAATGTGTTTGCCTCACTAGTTATATATCAAGGCATTGAATAGTTTTTTTTTTTTTAAATTTGTTTGATTGAATGTGTTTGCCTCACTAGTTATATATCAAGGCATTGAATAGTTGTGTTTTTTAAAAATTTGTTTGATTGAATGTGTTTGCCTCACTAGTTATATATCAAGGCATTGAATAGTTTGGTTTTTTTAAATTTGTTTGATTGAATGTGTTTGCCTCACTAGTTATATATCAAGGCATTGAATAGTTTGGTTTTTTTAAATTTGTTTGATTGAATGTGTTTGCCTCACTAGTTATATATCAAGGCATTGAATAGTTGTTTTTTTTTAAAATTTGTTTGATTGAATGTGTTTGCCTCACTAGTTATATATCAAGGCATTGAATAGTTGTGTTTTTTTTAAATTTGTTTGATTGAATGTGTTTGCCTCACTAGTTATATATCAAGGCATTGAATAGTTTGGTTTTTTAAAATTTGTTTGATTGAATGTGTTTGCCTCACTAGTTATATATCAAGGCATTGAATAGTTGTTTTTTTTTTAAATTTGTTTGATTGAATGTGTTTGCCTCACTAGTTATATATCAAGGCATTGAATAGTTTGGTTTTTTAAAATTTGTTTGATTGAATGTGTTTGCCTCACTAGTTATATATCAAGGCATTGAATAGTTGTTTTTTTTTAAATTTGTTTGATTGAATGTGTTTGCCTCACTAGTTATATATCAAGGCATTGAATAGTTTTTTTTTTTAATGTGTTTTATTGAATGTGTTTGCCTCACTAGTTATATATCAAGGCATTGAATAGTTGTTTTTTTTAAATTTGTTTGATTGAATGTGTTTGCCTCACTAGTTTCTACTGGCGGAGGCGCGCCTATCCAACCTCAGACCGTAGTCAATTTGGGCGATATTAAGACGCATAGACCAGTTCTTGGATGCGTGTGTGTGTGTCTGTGTCTGTTTGTACCTGGTGTTTCCGTGATGTTCCTCCCATTGTTCCTCGCCATTTGATGATCCTATCGTTGTCCTTCGTAGGCAGTTGGTTGTTATTTTCATTTTCTTGTGTTTTTCGGTTTACTCTGTCGGATTTCTGAGGCAAAATATGCACAATTGTTTTCCTGGGACCATTTTGGGCATGAGTATATTTATTTTCCTTCATAATTGATCCGGACCCTTTTTTATTTATTTATTTATTCTGTTCGTGATTTGATAATATATATACATTTTAAATTTTTGTTGTTTTAAATATTTTTTTTTAAATGTTATTCGACTTTTAAATGTTTTAATTATTTTTTCAAAATATTATTTTTTCTTTAAATATCAAATCATCATCAAGGGGACGGCGTGGGCTAGTGGTTAAGTGACACGGCTCACAACCAGAAGGTGCTGGGTTCGATCCCCATCACAGCACCGGCCGTTACGGCATTTAAGAATAGATTGGATGCGTATAGCTTCTAGAGCAAGGTGATGTAAATGGAACTGGTTGTATACAGACTCTGCAGAGTCTTCTAAACCAGTATAATGACGTTAAGTTAAGTTACCCCGGGGAAGCAAACCCTTAGAAAATGCAGGAGGAAGCAGACCCTTACATAAAATGCATGCTGAAGTCGGATGCACTGGGCCGACAGGCGCAGCATAAAAACCACAGTGCAACGCAACCCGCTTGGGGATTAGAGAAATAAGGCGAACACACCAAAAAAAAGAAAAAAAACAAAGCAATCATCATCATATATTTCATAAAACATTGTGAAGATTTAATGTAGTGAGGTGTAGAACATTGTGAAGATTTAATGTAGTGAGGTGTAGAACATTGTGAAGATTTAATGTAGTGAGGTGTAGAACATTGTGAAGATATAATGTAGTGAGGTGTAGAACATTCTGAAGATATAATGTAGTGAGGTGTACAACGAGGATGAAGGAAATGGTATTTTCTCGTTTTGGTGAACTTTTATTGAAGCTTGAAAAAAGGGGCTTCTAGCCCAGTAAGGTTATTGTTTGTTGTTTCTGTTCTCGGGTGTCTCCTTACTGTGCTAGCCTCTCCGGTCTCTCATTCTCTGTTTTGCCACAGTGTCGCAAATAATAGTCACGAACATGGTTCCCTTCAAATAATTTGTAGTCTCAGAGATAGTGGGAGCAGATATGTGTGTTTATATTTGCACGATTATTTATTTCAGTCCTGTGCGCTGTTAGTCTAGAAGAGAGCTTAGTCTTACGGAACAGCCTCCAAGCACGGCATTCAGCCTAGCTGGACTGTAAACAATACCCAACATTGTATCTGTGGGTTTAGTTTAATCGCGTGTCATCACCAAACAAACAAATAGATCGATGAAAGCCACCGGAATGGTTTTTTTTTTTTTTTTTTTTTTTTGGGGGGGGGGGTGTTGAGGTTGAGAGATGGGCGGGCTGTACGGGGACGCGTAAGTTGGGAGGGAGGGAGGTTGTAACATGCGCCCATAAACAGTCCTTAAGTAGGTCATGGTTGTAAGCTAGGCGAGATCTTTGAATTACTGCACTTATTTCTTTCCTTTTCGACAGTTTGATTGACGAGCAGGTCCTGTATTGCTAGTGTGTATAATAATGATACAATCTGCCACTGTTTATTGACATATCTTAGCACGTACACTCTAAGTGTGTTACCATTGATCACAAACATTTGGGCAGCCATTCAACTAACTAACACAGTCGCCATCTGGGATTAACGCGAGGTAACCTCACAACGACAAATGCAGGATGTGTTTACATACGAGCGTCACACATGGCGCTTGAGTTGTTTTGTGCTGTTTTGATTTTACCATACAAACATGAGCCCTTGCGTTTCGATTTGTTTTATTTTGGAGAGTTGTTAGTGAGGTGGTTGTTGAATGCCGACATTGAGTAGGATTACTCTTTTGTGCGCCCTAAAAAAAAGGACGTTAAGTGGTGGGTTGACGTAGCTTCCCTCACACCATGAGCGTGCTTTTAAAGGTGGACCGGGGTCCTTCAGGTGGTTGTGCTATGCTTGGCTGCATCTGCGTGTCGCTCACTACAACGGGGATCACGTCGATCCCTCACCTCGTTAGCCAGGCTGCCGGGAAAACAGCCCGTTTCTAGAAAGGGCTTCGACGAAGTCAAGCGAGAATGTTTGTGTGTGTTAGTTAGTAAGTCAGTTGGTTAGTTAGTTAGTTGGCCAATTGGTTGGTTAGTTAGTTTATCAATTGGTAGGTTAGTGGGTTGGTTAGTTAGTTGATTAGTTGGTCGGTTGGTTTGTCGGTTGATTGGTTCTTGGGTTGGTGAGTTGGTTGGTTGGTCGGTTGGTTAGTTAGTTAGTTGGTTGGTTAGTTGGCATGTCGGTTGGTTGGTTGTTGGGTCGGTAAGTTAGTTAGTTGGTCAGTTGGTTAGTTTGTCGATTGGTTGGTCGGTAGGTTGGTTGGTTAGTTGGTTGGTTGGTTGGTAGGTTGGTCAACTGGTTAGTTTGGCGGTCGGTTGGTTGGTTAGTTGGTAGGTTGGTCAACTGGTTAGTTGGGCGGTCGGTTGGTTGGTTAGTTGGTCAGTTGGTTGGTCGGTTAGTTGGTTGGTCGGTTCGTTGGTTGATGGGTTGGTTTGTTGGTTGATTGGTCAGTCGGTCGGTGGGTTTGGGTAGGTTGGTGGGTCGGTTAACTAGTTAGTTCGTATATTTTTGGTCTTCTCAAGCTCCAGTTAATCCATATATAAACTGGTACCTACACATCAGAGAAGGAAATGGCCTCTACGAATGAAACTGGTCAATGGTCAGAGACCTAGTTAGTGTAATGACGTCTCCATCATGTAATCTCCAATAGAAGGTTCTGCTGTAAGACAAACTAATCTGTTGTAAAACTTAGGGAGATGGAACTAAACTTTCTTGGAGAGAGGACTCAACTTAGGGGAGATGTGACTAAACTTCGGGGAGATGAGACTAAACTTAGGGGAGATGAGACTAAACTTCTGGGATATGAGAATAAACTTCGGGGAGATGAGACTAAACTTCGGGGAGATGAGACTAAACTTTCTCGGAGAAGGGACTAATTTCGGGGAGATGAAACTAAACTTCAGGGAGATGAGACTAAACTTCAGGGAGATGAGACTAAACTTCAGGGAGATCAGACTAAACTTCGTAAAATGGGACTAAACTTCGGGAAGAGGAGAATAATAACCGGTCAGGCATAACATAGGGAGCCGCATATCTCAGTGGATAGCGCGCTGGCTTCGCATATGAGTGGTCCTTGGTTCATTCACCAGGTGAGGAGGAAATGTTTTTTCGGACCGCATCGACTTCCGGGTCGACCTAGCCTTAAATAGGTACCGGTTCAGTTTGGGAAGTAAAGGCTGCCGACGTGATGCTGACCACATCATCCACTAAGTGCCCTAGGTTACAAAATAATATGGGCTTAATACCATATTTCTTATGCGCAGCGTCACGTGACGGGATCTTTTCTTTACTTATTTTATACATAACATAATGATGAGTCTATATTAGCCAGGGTCAGGTGAAACATACTGGTCAGACTATGTTAGTCAGGGTCAGGTGACACATACTGGTCAGACTATGTCAGTCAGGGTCAGGTGAAACATACTGATAGATTATATTAGGCAGGGTCAGGTGAAACATACTGATCAGACTATATTAGTCAGGGTCAGGTGAAACATACTGATCAGACTGCTAGCTAGGGTCAGGTGAAACATACTGATCAGATTGATAGCTAGGGTCAGGTGAAACATACTGATCAGACTATATTAGTCAGAGTCAGGTGAAACATACTAATCATACTGTTAGTCAGGGTCAGGTGAAACATACTGGTCAGACTATCTTAGCCAGTGACAGGTTAAACATACTGATCAGATTGTTAGCCAGGGGCAGGTGAAAGATACTGATCAGACTATATTAGTCAGGGCAGGTGAAACATACTGATCAGACTATATTAGTCAGGGTCAGGTGAAAAATACTGATCAGACTATATTAGTTAGGGTCAGGTGAAATATACTGATAAGACTATATTAGTCAGGGTCAGGTGAAACATACTTACCAGACTGTTAGCCAGGGTCAGGTTAAACATACTGATCAAGACCTCACTTATACTCCAAGTAGTTCTTCCTGGACAAAGGCTGTTTCATGGCAGTCTGACTAACGAGATATGAATAACCACTGAGTGGTATTGCACTACAGCCAGAAAGACAAGGGTTCGCCGCTTTCCTTTTGCTTCGGTATGCCTCTTCTTCCTTCTGCGTTCGTTCGTTCTGAATCTCCGGCTACCAATCCCTGAACGTTCTCAATCTCCCGCTACCAAGCCCTGAATGTTCTCAATCTCCCGCTACCAAGCCCTGAAAATGGATCCCTGGCCGTTTTAGCACATGCACTGCTAAGCATCTTAAACCAGCCTCGGTATGCGAGAAGAGCCACTGCAACCCGCTACCCAAAAATGACATAATAGTACGAGGGGCATTAGCAAAAACATTGTAAAATTGACATTTAACTTTTTGTTTGTCAGTCTACAAAATGTAATAATTGTTCCTGTATTTTCTATTTGCCAGAAAGCCACACTACCACAACCTCTACCAGCACCAATAGCAAGGTCAACTCGACTCAGCAGCAACAGTCTTTTGTGTTTCCTGACTACCAAGAGCAACAGAATGAGTCTCCGCCTTTGTGTTCTGCCTCGTTCGTGCCAAAGGGAGAGACTGAACTAACCGATGACATCACTTCAAAAGCCAGCGACCTTGACCCTATTTATGCCGTGGTAATAGACCGTCCAATGACCTTAGGTCAAAATCCAAGCACATTTGGTTTACACGGACCCCAGTCCAACATTAAGGAAAAACGATGGAAGGAGGCGGAGGATGCTGCCGCCTCTGGTGTTAATACAAGCATCAGGTCTCCGAGAAAAGCCAGCGCTCCATTCCATCTGGATCTAGCATCTACAGATATGACAGAGGCGGCTCGGGTTGACATGGAAGAGCCGATTGAGAGCCCGAGCGCCGTATTGCACCGGATACCATCGGCCAACGCATTCCAGCCCAATCCGGCAAATGGGAGCCGACTTGATCCTTATAGATTTCTGGAGAGGTCTCAGTCGGATGCTAGCTTACTGAAGAGGGTATGTATACCGAAATGGTTGAAATACAAACATTATTAAAATGCAGATTTGAAGTGAAAATGAAACATGTTACGGGTACAAAGTAAGCGACTCTTCAACAGGGAAGGGAGGGGGGGGGCGGGGGGGGGGGGTTCTTTGGAGTAAGTGGTTTCTGAGCAGAAAGTAAGTAATTATATAGCATACTATAAGGGATGCCTGGCCATAAAGTAAGTAGTATCTTGGCATAAGGTAGGGAGTCCCTGATCCCTTATTGTAAGAAGTTCCTGGCGTGGAAAGTAAGGGGTACTACAGCACAAAGTGACTACCTGGCAATAAAGAGGAAGGTTCCTAGTCGACAAAGTAAGGGATTTCTGGTCCACAAAGTAAGTGATTCCTTAATATGAAGAGGGAGGTCCCTGGCCCACAAAGTAAGGTGCACCTTGACAAGAAGAGGCAGGTTCCTGGTCCACAAAGTAAGGGGCAGCTTGACATGAAGAGGGAGCTTCCTGGTCCACAAAGTAAGGGGCAGCTTGACATGAAGAGGGAGGTTCCTGGTCCACAAAGTAAGGGGAAGCATGACATGAAGAGGGAGGTTCCTGGTCCACAATGTAATGGATTCCTGACCTACAAATGTGTCGTGCCTGCCAGAAGAGATTTGACTACGCCAGGCAGACGATCAGCAGCAACGTTCTCCCAATTATCAGGGTCAATGTCGCAGTTCTTCAGTGAGGCTTTCAGAGTGTCTTTGTAACATTTTATTTGGCCACCACTAGCTTGCTTGCCAGACTTAAGCTCACCATATCATACTTTCTTTGGAAACCGCTCCTTTTACACGCGGACAACATGGCCAGTCCATATAAGCTGCGATTTGCATAGAGTTGTGTGGATGCTTGTCATGCCGGCCTGCGAAAGAATTTCACATATAAAGTCGACGTCTGTAGCGCGTAACCGGGTGTTTTGCCTGTTGTATCCGTAACTGTACTTAATCGTATTTTACTTGATGCTCAGCAGGGATCATCTCAATAATATGTAGTGTTAGAGCACTCGCTTTTAGCGGCATAGTTGGAGGTCCAACTCCCAGTTAACTCAGATGTAAATTGGTACATGGTTTTATGTTAGGGAAAGAAAGGACAGCACCTTATAAACCTGCTGTGACCTCGTGAAATGAAGTCTCGAGCCCATGTAAGCGACATGTAAGTTTTGGCACAGGAGACCAGCTGCACTGGTTGACCCAGGCACATATTGAAGAGTCAAAGGACGAATTGTGATGATTCATCAATCCGTAATCCACGCTGCTGATGTCAGCCTACAGATGCAATGTTAGGTATGATAAAAAGAAATATTAAACATAGGAGCAAGGAAGTGATCGTCAAACTGTATAAAGCTTTAGTTAGACCTAGATTGGAGTACTGTGTACAGGTGTGGAGTCCTTATCATAGAGGGGACATAAACATGCTAGAAAGAATACAAAAAAGAGCGACAAAGATGATAGTTGGATTCCAGAATTACAGTTATGAGGAACGACTCAGAAAAACGGGCCTACAGTGTCTCGAAGAGAGAAGAATTCGTGGTGACTTAATACAGGTTTATAAGATGATCAGAGGAATCGATAAATTAGACTATAACAAGTTTTTTAAAATACAGCCACCTACAATAACACGAGGGCATAGCTACAAGCTGATTAAAGAGAGGTCCAGGTTAGATATTAGGAAATATTTTTTTAGTCAGAGAGTGGTGTCTGCTTGGAATGCATTGCCAGGGGAGGTGGTGGAGGCAGGGACAGTTAATGCGTTTAAGAATAAACTGGATGCGCATAGATTTTAGAGCAAGGTGATGTAAATGTAACTGGTTGTATACAGACTCTGCAGGGTCTTCTAAACCAGTATAAAGACGTTAAGTTAAGTTAAGATGTCACGTACGTCACACCTCAATCAACAGACAGATACGCCGCTGAGCTCAGGTTATTGTACAGGGTGTCCCACTCTGCCCCTGGTTTCCCATTATAACTTCTAAACCAATGCACGTAGTTCAATTTAATTTGAGGTGGAGATCATGGGAGCTAGTCGGACTACGGGAAACTATATACTGGATAATGTGAGCTAGTCGGACTTCGAGAAACTATATACTGGATAATGTGAGCTAGTCGGACTACGAGAAACTATATACTGGATAATGTGAGCTAGTCGGACTACGAGAAACTATATACTGGATAATGTGAGCTAGTCGGACTACGAGAAACTATATACTGGATAATGTGAGCTAGTCGGACTACGAGAAACTATATACTGGATAATGTGAGCTAGTCGGACTACGAGAAACTATATACTGGATAATGTGAGCTAGTAGGACTACCAGAAACTATATACTGGATAATGTGAGCTAGTCGAAACTTTATACTGGCTATTTTCAGCTGGTTGGAGCTACATTGCCTCTCCTGCAATGTCAGCATGGCTGAAATTGCTTTCTTCTGTGAAAATCGGGTCATTTCTAAGTGATTTTGTTTATCAAGGTCGCCTGATCTTATCCCATCGGATTTCTTCCTATGGAGTGTGCTGGAAGGGACTTCCTATGGGGTGTGCTGGAAGGGACTTCCTATGGGGTGTGCTGGAAGGGACTTTCTATGGGGTGTGCTGGTAGGGACTTCCTATGGGGTGTGCTGGTAGGGACTTCCTATGGGGTGTGCTGGTAGGGACTTCCTATGGGGTGTGCTGGTAGGGACTTCCTATGGGGTGTGCTGGAAGGGACTTCCTATGGGGTGTGCTGGAAGGGACTTTCTATGGGACATGCTGGTAGGGACTTCCTATGGGGTGTGCTGGAAGGGACTTTCTATGGGGTGTGCTGGTAGGGACTTCCTATGGGGTGTGCTGGTAGGGACTTCCTATGGGGTGTGCTGGTAGGGACTTCCTATGGGGTGTGCTGGAAGGGACTTTCTATGGGGTGTGCTGGTAGGGACTTCCTATGGGGTGTGCTGGTAGGGACTTCCTATGGGGTGTGCTGGAAGGGACTTCCTATGGGGTGTGCTGGAAGGGACTTCCTGTGGGACATGCTGGTAGGGACTTCCTATGGGGTGTGCTGGAAGGGACTTTCTATGGGGTGTGCTGGTAGGGACTTCCTATGGGGTGTGCTGGAAGGGACTTTCTATGGGGTGTGCTGGTAGGGACTTCCTATGGGGTGTGCTGGTAGGGACTTCCTATGGGGTGTGCTGGTAGGGACTTCCTATGGGGTGTGCTGGTAGGGACTTCCTATGGGGTGTGCTGGAAGGGACTTCCTATGGGGTGTGCTGGAAGGGACTTCCTATGGGACATGCTGGTAGGGAAAGTGTTTCGCAACAAGCCAAGGAATCTCATGATGCTACAAGAAAACATTCGGTGCGAAACTTAGTCTTAACTCCTTAGGCGTTTGTAAATACATTCGATAACATGGAGAGGCGTATGCAGGCATGCCTTGATGCTCATGGTGACCACTTCCAACATTTAATATAAGACCATTATGTTTCTCACACACCAAGGTATGCAAATATTAAATTGTATTGAATTATGTTTATTTGTTTAAAGTTATAAGGGAAAACCAGGGGCGGGTAGCGAGTGGGACACCACGTGTTTAATAATGACAGCATTGGTGAGTTACGTCAACTACTGAAATAATATGTATATCGGAGCTCCATGGTTGACTAAAATGGCGACTGCTCGAAAGAAATCAGAAGACGACTAGCCATGGCAATGCAGGGACTGAACAGCCTGAAGAAAGTATGGCAGAGCACCAACAAAACGATAAAAGTAAAAGTCTTGAGAGCCTGTGTTTCTCATATGACAGCTTATGGCTGCGAATCATGGACGATTACCAAAACTTCTAGACAAAGAATCGAATCCTTCGAGTCAAAATGTTACAGAGAGATCCTCAGAATACTCTGGACGGAGAAAAAAAACAAATATAGACATTCGGCAAGAGTTGAACATAGAGGAGAACTGGTTTATCAATTCCATTTTGGCTAGAAAATGTAAATACTTTGGTCACATCAAGAGACACAACGCTCTTGGGAGAACAGTTATGGATGTTACGATGCCAGGCAAAAGAGAAAGGGGTAGACCAAGAAGACGATATCCAGGAATGCCAGGGTATGACTGGTAGAATCTGGAATTTTGGCAAGGGAAAGAGTTTCTTTCAGACAGTCTGTGATGGGAGCGACGTTTTATAAAGGACATGCAACATGATGATGACGTAGTAACATTAGGCAACACAATAGACACATGGGGGTGCAGATGCAAGGACCAGAATTGGAAAGTCATAAATGGCATACTTCGAATCCTGGAATTAAAACAGGGCATGTGAATGTCTGTTGCCAAGTAGCCGAAGGCTATCTGGGTATTTTAAATTTCCTGCGGATTACTAGGCCTAGGGGAGGTATCCAAAATAATCCAGAGAACAGGGACATTGTTATCAGAAAATCCACGTGAAAAAAAAATGCCGGGTCTTCACCATGATTCATGCCCCTGACCTCCGTCACCCGAGGTGCACAACTTACCTCGAGACCACTTAATCCCCTAAAATGGCATTCCTGACGCTAAACAACATATGGAGATGCAATGTAATCAACATTCACACCAAAGGAAGAATTTTCAACGCCAGTGTCGAGTCGGTGCTGCTGTGTGGAGCGGAGAAAACGATCAAAGGTCTTACAACATCCCTTCGTTAACAGATGCCTACAAAGGATAATGGACATAAAGTGGCAGACCATGGTGAGGAATGAAGACATATGGGAAAGGAGCCAACAACATCCACTGGAATAACAAATTAAGCGAATAAAATGGGACTAGATAGGACATACTCTGCAGAAGACGTCGTTCAACAAAGCCAGATATGCTCTTACTTGGAGGCAAAGGCAATGAGGAAGAATTACGTCAAACAATACACCGAGCAGAGAATGGGAGACCTCAGCACTGAGATGGATGTCTCAGACTTCTATAACAAGAGCAGTTAAATGATTACACCTGGAGACCTCAGCACTGAGATGGATATCTGAGACTTCTATAACAAGAGCAGTTAAATGATTACACCTGGAGACCTCAGCACTGAGATGGATGTCTGAGACTTCTATAACAAGAGCAGTTAAATGATTACACCTGGAGACCTCAGCACTGAGATGGATATCTGAGACTTCTATAACAAGAGCAGTTAAATGATTACACCTGGAGACCTCAGCACTGAGATGGATGTCTGAGACTTCTATAACAAGAGCAGTTAAATGATTACACCTGGAGACCTCAGCACTGAGATGGATGTCTGAGACTTCTATAACAAGAGCAGTTAAATGATTACACCTGGAGACCTCAGCACTGAGATGGATATCTGAGACTTCTATAACAAGAGCAGTTAAATGATTACACCTGGAGACCTCAGCACTGAGATGGATGTCTGAGACTTCTATAACAAGAGCAGTTAAATGATTACACCTGGAGACCTCAGCACTGAGATGGATATCTGAGACTTCTATAACAAGAGCAGTTAAATGATTACACCTGGAGACCTCAGCACTGAGATGGATGTCTGAGACTTCTATAACAAGAGCAGTTAAATGATTACACCTGGAGACCTCAGCACTGAGATGGATATCTGAGACTTCTATAACAAGAGCAGTTAAATGATTACACCTGGAGACCTCAGCACTGAGATGGATGTCTGAGACTTCTATAACAAGAGCAGTTAAATGATTACACCTGGAGACCTCAGCACTGAGATGGATGTCTGAGACTTCTATAACAAGAGCAGTTAAATGATTACACCTGGAGACCTCAGCACTGAGATGGATGTCTGAGACTTCTATAACAAGAGCAGTTAAATGATTACACCTGGAGACCTCAGCACTGAGATGGATGTCTGAGACTTCTATAACAAGAGCAGTTAAATGATTACACCTGGAGACCTCAGCACTGAGATGGATGTCTGAGACTTCTATAACAAGAGCAGTTAAATGATTACACCTGGAGACCTCAGCACTGAGATGGATGTCTGAGACTTCTATAACAAGAGCAGTTAAATGATTACACCTGGAGACCTCAGCACTGAGATGGATGTCTGAGACTTCTATAACAAGAGCAGTTAAATGATTACACCTGGAGACCTCAGCACTGAGATGGATATCTGAGACTTCTATAACAAGAGCAGTTAAATGATTACACCTGGAGACCTCAGCACTGAGATGGATATCTGAGACTTCTATAACAAGAGCAGTTAAATGATTACACCTGGAGACCTCAGCACTGAGATGGATATCTGAGACTTCTATAACAAGAGCAGTTAAATGATTACACCTGGAGACCTCAGCACTGAGATGGATATCTGAGACTTCTATAACAAGAGCAGTTAAATGATTACACCTGGAGACCTCAGCACTGAGATGGATGTCTGAGACTTCTATAACAAGAGCAGTTAAATGATTACACCTGGAGACCTCAGCACTGAGATGGATATCTGAGACTTCTATAACAAGAGCAGTTAAATGATTACACCTGGAGACCTCAGCACTGAGATGGATATCTGAGACTTCTATAACAAGAGCAGTTAAATGATTACACCTGGAGACCTCAGCACTGAGATGGATATCTGAGACTTCTATAACAAGAGCAGTTAAATGATTACACCTGGAGACCTCAGCACTGAGATGGATATCTGAGACTTCTATAACAAGAGCAGTTAAATGATTACACCTGGAGACCTCAGCACTGAGATGGATATCTGAGACTTCTATAACAAGAGCAGTTAAATGATTACACCTGGAGACCTCAGCACTGAGATGGATATCTGAGACTTCTATAACAAGAGCAGTTAAATGATTACACCTGGAGACCTCAGCACTGAGATGGATATCTGAGACTTCTATAACAAGAGCAGTTAAATGATTACACCTGGAGACCTCAGCACTGAGATGGATATCTGAGACTTCTATAACAAGAGCAGTTAAATGATTACACCTGGAGACCTCAGCACTGAGATGGATATCTGAGACTTCTATAACAAGAGCAGTTAAATGATTACACCTGGAGACCTCAGCACTGAGATGGATATCTGAGACTTCTATAACAAGAGCAGTTAAATGATTACACCTGGAGACCTCAGCACTGAGATGGATGTCTGAGACTTCTATAACAAGAGCAGTTAAATGATTACACCTGGAGACCTCAGCACTGAGATGGATATCTGAGACTTCTATAACAAGAGCAGTTAAATGATTACACCTGGAGACCTCAGCACTGAGATGGATATCTGAGACTTCTATAACAAGAGCAGTTAAATGATTACACCTGGAGACCTCAGCACTGAGATGGATATCTGAGACTTCTATAACAAGAGCAGTTAAATGATTACACCTGGAGACCTCAGCACTGAGATGGATATCTGAGACTTCTATAACAAGAGCAGTTAAATGATTACACCTGGAGACCTCAGCACTGAGATGGATATCTGAGACTTCTATAACAAGAGCAGTTAAATGATTACACCTGGAGACCTCAGCACTGAGATGGATATCTGAGACTTCTATAACAAGAGCAGTTAAATGATTACACCTGGAGACCTCAGCACTGAGATGGATATCTGAGACTTCTATAACAAGAGCAGTTAAATGATTACACCTGGAGACCTCAGCACTGAGATGGATATCTGAGACTTCTATAACAAGAGCAGTTAAATGATTACACCTGGAGACCTCAGCACTGAGATGGATATCTGAGACTTCTATAACAAGAGCAGTTAAATGATTACACCTGGAGACCTCAGCACTGAGATGGATATCTGAGACTTCTATAACAAGAGCAGTTAAATGATTACACCTGGAGACCTCAGCACTGAGATGGATATCTGAGACTTCTATAACAAGAGCAGTTAAATGATTACACCTGGAGACCTCAGCACTGAGATGGATATCTGAGACTTCTATAACAAGAGCAGTTAAATGATTACACCTGGAGACCTCAGCACTGAGATGGATATCTGAGACTTCTATAACAAGAGCAGTTAAATGATTACACCTGGAGACCTCAGCACTGAGATGGATATCTGAGACTTCTATAACAAGAGCAGTTAAATGATTACACCTGGAGACCTCAGCACTGAGATGGATATCTGAGACTTCTATAACAAGAGCAGTTAAATGATTACACCTGGAGACCTCAGCACTGAGATGGATATCTGAGACTTCTATAACAAGAGCAGTTAAATGATTACACCTGGAGACCTCAGCACTGAGATGGATATCTGAGACTTCTATAACAAGAGCAGTTAAATGATTACACCTGGAGACCTCAGCACTGAGATGGATATCTGAGACTTCTATAACAAGAGCAGTTAAATGATTACACCTGGAGACCTCAGCACTGAGATGGATATCTGAGACTTCTATAACAAGAGCAGTTAAATGATTACACCTGGAGACCTCAGCACTGAGATGGATATCTGAGACTTCTATAACAAGAGCAGTTAAATGATTACACCTGGAGACCTCAGCACTGAGATGGATATCTGAGACTTCTATAACAAGAGCAGTTAAATGATTACACCTGGAGACCTCAGCACTGAGATGGATATCTGAGACTTCTATAACAAGAGCAGTTAAATGATTACACCTGGAGACCTCAGCACTGAGATGGATATCTGAGACTTCTATAACAAGAGCAGTTAAATGATTACACCTGGAGACCTCAGCACTGAGATGGATATCTGAGACTTCAATAACAAGAGCAGTTAAATGATTACACCTGGAGACCTCAGCACTGAGATGGATATCTGAGACTTCTATAACAAGAGCAGTTAAATGATGACACCTGGAGACCTCAGCACTGAGATGGATATCTGAGACTTCTATAACAAGAGCAGTTAAATGATTACACCTGGAGACCTCAGCACTGAGATGGATATCTGAGACCT